>JAXBDA010001330.1:17389-56735 GCA_036023075.1 Gaultheria prostrata | reverse complement strand
ACATGTTAATGTTTTGCTTCCATGTGGTTTCCTTGTGTATTGGTTGATACATTGCTCCCTTGTAGCTCAATTTGTTGAGTTTCTTACTAGATTATATCAAACCCACTTGAAAACCCATTTTTGTGTAATTTTGATTGGGGAAAGACCTTAATTCATGTTGATTATTGTTTCCCCACTTAAATTAATTGTTGAATCTTTTCCCTACACTCCATTCTATTGATATTTGGCTTTGGAATCATCAAAATCGGAGTTTTAGAGCAAAATCCCCAAAAATCACATTTTGAGCGGTTTTCTGGCATGCTGTCTGGAAAACCCGCCCGGGCGGGAATCATGGCCGCCGGGGCGGTTTTGGCAGTTTTTGAGATAGTGTTGCTTGTGTTCCGGCTTTCCCCAACTCGCGTGTTTGGTCTCCGAACGTGTTTTCCACTCACATGATGTGATTTCTTGATTTGGTAACACTTAAATACTTACTAGCTATGTGAAATTCTCGTTGTTGAGGGTGTTATTGTGTTGATGAGATTAACGAAAGTTTGACATATACGGTTAGTGCATTAATTGGTTAATCATCGAGTCGGGTTTATGAGATACATATATGTGGACGATTTGACACATGTATCACGTTTGACACGAGGTTAACATGAAAACTTAACAAATGGAATTGTGACTTGCAACATCGGATACGGAGCCTAAATGGTAGCCCGGAAGGATACTCAGTTCGTCCTATGGACGTTTCGCGAGGAATGTGCCTTGACCAAGAGGAAAGTGGACACGAAGCCTATATGGTATGCCCGGAAGGATACTCGGTCCGCCCTCCCGGCGTGTCGCGAGGAATGTAATGATGGAATGATAATGATGGTTATGTAATACGAAAAATGAGCACTTTGGACACACGCGTCGTGTCGGGTACGAGTTGAGTACGGTGCTGTGAACATTGAATCACTATAAGACTTTCAAGCTTGTCTATCTCTTTTGTGTTATTTGCAAATGCTCTAATCTTGTGTCGGTCCACATCTTCTTGTCTTTACCTCATGTGCATCGCATTTCCAAGTGGGATAGATAGACGTTTTCCTACTGGGCTAGTGAGCTCACCCTTATAATTTCAAGTAACCAGCACGGAGGAACATGACATGGAATGCTTGAAGTGTATGCATGCATTATTTTTGAAAGCTCAACGGCGGAGTTATTTTGTCATCTTTGAACTTAAGATTTTGATGAGATAATTTTGTAACTTTATTTTGATTCACCTTTTGACTACCGGTTATGTAATAACTCTTGGGATTTGTTTAACTCTATTTGGGGTGCATGTACCCGTAGACATCGTGATTTGTTGACTTTGACCGTGTTGGTCGTATTATGAGAATTTGACTTTGACTACGAAATTATTGACTTCCACGTGGATTATGTTCGTATATTTATTTATAAAATTGAGGGCGTGACAGTATAGCTCCTAGAACACTTGAACGGAAACAAGATCCTCCCATCCCGCTGCCGCCCTGGGTGCTAAAACCCTAGGGGGAGGGGGAGGCGGCAAGATTAGAAAAAGATAGAAAGAGAAGGTTTAGGTTTAGGTTTAGGTTTAGGAAAGTTAGAGAGAGAGAGAGAGAGAGTCATTTGCATCTTAATTTTCTACATTTGAGAACTATGCGTAAATAAATTAGATCAATTTCAAGTAAATACTTAATGTTTAAAAAAAGAAAAAAAAAAAAGGACTAATCCGTATGTGGAAACCACACCGCTTCTAACAGCCTCAAGTAGATTCTACGGCAAATATCTACCATTAAATGACTTCACTTACCATGGTGAGATTTCACATACCATTAAATGACTTCACTTACCATACTGAGATTTCACATTACGATACATTCATGTTTGGAGTCTGACATCGTACTATAATATATCCAACAGTTCTTACACAGAATTCATCAATTTTTAAGTACCAGCTCGAACTGCTTCAAAATACAGAAAACTACAGCTAATTTGCCATTTGGATCCATTCTGCACTGTTGGAATAGTCGAAACAATACACAAACCAACCGGAATACATACGAGGCGAAATGAAATCGAAATTCAATAATAGATGAGACTGCTTGCTGTAGAAAATGTCTCGTTTTACACCGAAAGCAATCTACCTTGGTACTCCACACTCTGTAGCACCTTACCATTAGGGGCAAGTGCTTGATGCCGCACTTTGGCTGCCTTAACACTGTACTTCACTCGTAACCTTGGAAATGGCCCATGTTCATCTTCCTTACCAGATGATGACGCAGTTGGCAAAACCTCATCCAGGAACTCATGAGCAACATCTCCGTCTTCATCCATCTTGAGAAGCCTTGCATACCATTTTAATCCCTGCATATAGTAAACTGCTTTATTACAAACAAAATTTGGAAACCACTCAACAAACCAAAGCTAAAGTTCAGCGAAAACTATTTCTGGTTAATTGCATCACTGAGATGACTATGACTAATTGCAGGAAGAAGTAAGCAAATAGAAGCAAGCTGGAACTGGTATCTAATGCAATCCTAGGTTTGAGCTGGCATTGTTAAATGAAAAAGCTTGTTAAGGGTTGGTATTTCTCTATTTGACAAAGACAATTCAACACGCTTTACTTCTTTTCTCAGCATTTTAGATGGCAGCCCAGAAGCTCCTCTAATCTTTGAAACAATAAGCTATTACTGAAAAGGAAAAAGAGACGGACGAGGAATCCTTCTCAAACATAACTTGACCAAAATAAACATCAACTAAGAAACACCAACTACAACTGTGGCGTCAACCTCAAGGAAGGGAGATATAGCCTCCAAGAGATAATAAACCAAACCATACTCCTGTTCTGGCTAAATCACAAGCCACGTAATGAGAATATGTAAGCCCACAAGAAACCTGTCTCCCAAGATAGGTTTTAGATCTCCCCTAAAGAAAAGTACATTTACTTGAACCTGGTTCAGATTTCACCCAAGACACTACAACCCTGACACCACTCTCCATAAAACAAGAAGCCACATCCAAAGGGTGCGTTGTGAACATAATACATGTCTATGGCCGAGATTCTCAATTAAACATTCCTGATCAACAAGCAAATGACCATTCATGGAGGATAGTCTATTGACATATTCAAGTCTGGTAATGGTTGCAAGTACGTCAGTACTAGGGTTCGTTGTCTCTGTCCTTGGGGGAAAGGAACGTTAAGCTTCTTGATCCACCCATCGAGGTTGCCTCACTTTGATCAATCTCACACATGAGAAAGGGCTTTGCAAGAAATCTACGTTGACCGAGGAGTGTGTTACTTAGGAAGGCATGTCTGACACAATCACCAATCCAATAAAACCTCATGACACGACCCCGACGAACAAGTTATGCTCTCCCCGTTTTAAGAGCAACTCAACTCTTTACATTATGCTCTCCCTGTTTACGAACAAGTTATGCTCTCCAATTCTGTGGCTGACATGATACCCAAAAGGTGCATAGCCAGCCATTAAGCAACTACTAGTCAAGACTAAGCCGTTTCACACATAACTTGAGCATCCTTAAAAGTTACAGCAAAATAATCACAAACAAACTCCAAATCATGTCTAGAAAACCAGGACCTCCCAAAAAAACCCGAGAAGAGCATTGCTCAGCATTCCCAAAGATTCTCGAGACATGAAACATCATCTTCTTAAAGCATGTAATATATCTCATGACCAATGATTGGCATCATGGCATGTAGTAGTTATTTCCATTGCCCCCTCATACAATCTTGACCGCTGTTCCATTACTTCCAAAACAGTTAACTTACTGGTTACGAACATCTGTTTCAAAACATCTGTGTACTTTAATGGCTTAAATCCCTCACCCATATTATGCAAGTTGCAAACCATTGAACAGCAAAGGTTTGCATATCCTTTTTACCCACTCCACGTTAACGAGTATTTATGAAACTCCAAAGTCCAAAACACAGAGAGTAGGACATGCTTTTGCATACACGAACCAAATCATCCTAACTATACAAAAAGAGGCAAGCAGAAGACATGTCATTGAAAATCAACCCCCTGTTAAATGCGATGATAGAATTTCCGACAATGCAGATTGTTAGAGCTCAATTATAACCTACAAAACTAGTATGAGCCTAGGCGTCCTCCCCACTATTTCCCAATTGGTTTTGAATTGGATGCTTTAACATCATATTAGAGCTAGACTTTCGGAGGCTTTTGGACAAGACTTTCTTGGTTGATTGCTATGTCGTTTGTGCCTTAAGTGCACCTTGTTTCGTTGTTCGTCGTGATCCCAATGTTATGGATTCATTGTTTACCTCTTCACGTGTGGGTCAGGGGTTGCAAGTGCAGGGAGTTTTAGAGCTTGTCCCACATTGATTAATTATAATCTCTAAAACAATATATGAGCCTGGCGGCCTCTCCACTCATTACCAATTGATTTTGAGTTGGATGCTTTAACACAGATAATGGTCACAACTAGTTTACCGAAAATGTAAGATTTGCTGGACAAATTAAGGACAGTATGGAATAATAGACATAACTTGAGTCACAGGTTATTTCAACAGGGGTCATAAACTTGAAGAAATTGCATCATTATTCATGCTTGTCTCCTTATACATTAATATGTTCTGCTTCTGTTGACTTTCAAACTTGTTTCCTATGAACTCCGGTTTTGATCGCAGAAACATTAGTTGTGTTGTACAAGGAGCTAGGACCATTGCTGTGAAACCAAAAATGGAGCTCCTGATAACTTCTTATGAGATGCTTAGAAAGGGAGCTTAAAGTAAATGGCAGCCGCCACATGGCCAAAGGGGACAGTTGCCCCATCAATTTCTCAGTATCTTGTTTTTACCTATTACCTATAATAATAAAGTTCTCTGTAATTTGGCCATCTAAAGTTTCACATTTGCCGCCTGAAAGTTTCAAACCTCTCCTTTTTCCCTTTCTTTTTCTCAACAAAACCTAAACAATTTGTCTCCCTTAAGTAATTGGATAACTAAAAAGTCATCCCGTGTATATGCCATTCTATCTTCATTGTCACTCCGTTTTTGTAGTCCTTCCTTTGATTTTACTGTATTTTCACTCATTTGCTTTCTACTTTTCTGTGCCCAAAACCATATATCAGGACACCGGTTATAATTCCCTGGTTCGGATCATCTTTGGTGAAGTGTGTAGTGTGCCTGCTAACTTTGAACTTTTGGAGTCATTTAACAACAATTCTTGATCCTTCAAGTTACGAGAGACTGTGAACTGTGTATAAGATAAAGTACCCTCCTTTATATGAGAACTTGATTATCAGTTTATGCCATTTCAAATGCACATCAAAAGCTATATGGAAACGAAGAAATAAGACTACGGCTTATTAGCTCACTTGTAATTGTTCAAAACAGGTTAGAGAAACATTGTATAAGAATTGGTAATTGCATTAACCATCACATTTTTTGCATATGCAATACACCCAACACATTTGTGGATTTACCATAAATACCGAATGCATTCTATTTTCCTCAGCTCAAGTAATCTTCTGGCTCCGTCACTGGTAACCACTATTCTGAACCCCAGTTACAACCATAGCCAGCTCACACTTAACCCCAAGGGGTTCGGCTACGGCAGGTGGTCACCGCGAAGCATAAGGAGTTTTTTGCTCCCTCCTAACCGATCCCTCAAGTACTATCAACTCTTATGGACCAGTCCACAAGTGGCTTAATTGGGCCCGTTAGTTGACAGATTGACCATGGAAATTAGTTAAGGTGAGCATAAGCCGGCCCCTAGATATATATCTATTAAAAAAAGCCAGCTCACACTTATGACTTATGAGCATGTTAAAGCATCGAAAAGAGCAGCTCGCAAAAATACTCCAATTATTGGTCCGAACCACCGATGCAAATTGTGTAACCAAAATAACACAACAGTTGACAAAATCAAAGTAGAAGGAATAAAAAAATAAGGCGAAAGAATTACCTGGACACCGCCGTCGCCGACGGCACAGGGAATGAGAACTGGGCCTAGTTGAGGCCTTTCGACGGCCACTTTAACAGGCACGCTAAACCCTTTACGAGGGAGATTATGGGTTTCTACTGTATTCAAATCAGTATCCACGACGTCATCTACGGCTTCATCCCTCGCATCATGCTCTTCGTCCTTTGCAAACCCTAGAAACCCCGCGATCCTCTTAAAAAACCTCATCCCAATGCCAATCTAGAAAAGTTGGAAATCTTCTGTGTTGTTCGCTTATGCTGCTGCTGTGATAACCGGCGATGGCGGTTGAGTTCTGGAAAGATGGCGAGAAGAGGGGTGCGATTGGAAAGAAAAGTAAGACTTGGGGCAAGTGTCTGGGTTTCAGATTTTACAGAAAGTTTCTTCTTCTTGGATATTCTTTTTGAAAATTGAGTAAAGTAAACTACACTAAGCTACCCGGGGTTTTTTTCATAATTCGAGAATCTGCCTTTGAGAATTTTCAAATGACAGGGACCTCCCAGCTACTTTCAATTTTTCAATTTTCAATTCGCTCCTTTTGGTCCCATTTATTGTTATTATTATTATTATTATTATTATTATGTAGAAGTTATTTGGATTTTTTAATTTGCCACATTTACTCATGGACCCCGAACCGTGCTCGGTCTAACATGATTTACCCAACCGAATTTGACTGTTGGGTAGGCTAATCTAGGCTGAATAGCAACAGGTTGGATTTGGACATATTTATTGAAGGTCAAATTGCAGTTTTTCCCGATTGCTCAGACCACCAACTAACAATTTAGTTCACTTTTTAGCTAGCAAAATAAAAGATGGTTGCTCTAATCTAGAAAATAATTCCTTTTTTCAACATAAATATTCCATTAGTTGTTTAGTCATATACTTGTATTAGTTGGAATAAGAAAATTACATGAGCAATAAGTGCCAATAACTATCAATTATCACAAACCACCCTTCCATCATACTAGCGAAGCATTTTTCCTCTTGCGTAGTTAGAATAACGACAAAGTATTTATGATTTTTTTATTAGTGATAGGACAAACAGGGTTAAAAGACCCAAATCTACAAAGTGGCAAAACAACAAAGTTGGTTGACACTATTGTACGACATTAAAATTTTTTACCACTTCGTTAATGAGAGAATTCACTTATGATATTTCCCCATAGATCATCTCCATAGGGGAATGATGGTTTTAAAGCTATCTGGGAGATAAATGTTAATGAACTAACTAATAATTTATGTGGGGTGATCATGTATTTGATGGTTATGGTGGCTATAAAGAGATGAAATTGATGATGTGGATAACATGTGAAAGACACGACAATGGTGGTTGGTAGGAAAAACAATAGCGGGAGAAGATGAACACAATGGATGAGATGGAGCAATTATTTATCAAAAAAAATACTCCACTAAACTGTGAAAATAAACAAGGAAATGATTAAATGTACTGATTAGTTATGTTATATGAATCTAGTTTACATTCATTTAGAAAATTTATGTTCTCAATTTTTTTACATTTATTTTTCACAAATGTTAGATTTCCTCTAAAAATAGGAGACCATAGCATACATAATAGACAAAAACAAACAAAAAGCCTTATTATCAAAATATCAAAGCAATTGTTTTTTTACAAAAATCCAACCATCAAGTCCGTTCCAATCAAACATAAAAAACCTCAAATAAAGGAGAATTTCCCAAATTATAAAATTAATAGTTGCTAAAATCAACTAGCTCAATAATTCCCGAATCCTTTGATAGAATTTTCCAACCAACAAGAAAAAAAAATCCCCAAATAAAGTCCTTATCTGGTAAATGACACTGACCTCCCTCAATATTTTGAACGCACAGATAAGTCCCCTCAGTATTTCAAACTACATCGCCTCCCCAAATAGAACACTGACGCGAAAAGTCCTCTGCTCTTCTTCTTTTTTTACCATTTGCAAAACAGTTCACCATTTTCTTCGTATTTATACACGAGTATCAAAAATCAAAACAACGACAATCTGCGATGCTCTGAATCGCGACCCACAAATTCGAACAGCAGACCCGCTGAATCTGTCCGAGATCTGACCTGATCCGGTCTCGATTGGTCTTTTGGATCTCGAAAATCTCTGTTTCTCCAAAATAGTATTCTGAAATTGGATCGGAGATATGCCGGTGGCTGCTTCCGCCGTGTACTTCTTGAACCTACGCGGTGATGTCCTCATCAATCGCCTCTATCGCGACGACGTTGGGTCAGCTCCTCTCTCTCTCTCTACGTATCTCACAGTTGTGTGTGTGTATATGGGTATTGAGTCCATTGCTGTGTATTTATCCAATTGTAAGTTTTGATGCTTGAATTGCATGATTTCGCTTGGTATATTGATGCGATTAAGGATTACATTAAAAGAACTGAAATTGTGAGAAGAAACTTTGACATTTTACTGCTGGGAAAGGTTCATTGGAGATTTTAAAACTGTTTGGGAAAGAAGAACGTGTTTGAGGTTTTGTGGATAAGGAAATTCTCCCACATCTCTAAAGGGTTGATTTTGTTTAGCGGCTATAAAAGCTCTGCTAGTTGGGGCCGGAGTAGAGAGGCTTTTGCATCACCTTGTGTTATACACACGTGTTAAGACCGTGTAGTTGTTTGATAGACGGCATGTTTGAGCTGTACAGACCTTGGATTGGGTATGATAAGCCGTAAGAGTCCATTGAGAAGGCCTCGTGGGTTGCAGAGTCAACACATATCACACTGAACGACCATGTTAACTGTGATTGTGGTCAGTTGAAGCTTATGGTGAATGTTGTACAAATGCCATAAAGTACGAATGGGCGAGATGGCAACCACTTCAGTAGAAGGTAGAGCGTAAAAGTTGAAAGAAGGGGTTGAAGTGTAAAGAGAATGTGTTTTTGAGAGAATTGCGTCCGAATATCACCAACTACCTAATAACGTTGATTTTATTTTATTTTAGTTGTCATTTAATTTACTTGGATCCATTGTTTATCTTCATTAGTTCTATGTTTCAACTTCCCCTTGTTAATGTTGTTTCCTTTTCCTCCCATTCCTTTTTATTTGGAGTTCTCAGTATCATCTCATCTCTTGGCTTAGTTGCACATTGATTCCTCACTTTTGTTGTACATTCTTAATTTACCTATTCTCCGCTAGGAAAATTGGTGAAATCCGACATATTTTATCTAGGGTTGTATTCCATTATTGGAATCTAGTTTAATTGGAAATGCTTGAAGCTTTTATCTTCATATCCTAAAGGGTGTTATCTTTCAGACGCTTATGCTGGTTAATGGCTTTTGAACAGCAACATAATTTTGTATTGAATTATCAAGCAAATGGGGAACCGTCCATAGTATTCAGGGTGTGTGGTGGATGACATTTAATTTTCACATAGTCTACAACAACAAAACCCACCTAGAGAAGGGTCGATCCTATTGTAAACCAATGCTTAAGACATTCCTCCACTTTTGCAAGTTGTTCACAGCAATGCTACTTGGACTCTTGTATTTACCCACAGTACCCGTGTCACTGATGGATATGAAACAAATTTCGACACAAATCTTGTAATTTTCATGATATAGAAGAAAAAGAAGCTCATATGAGCTAGAAAAGAGACATCTCAAGCCTTTCAAATGGATATGAAGAGAGCAATTTTGAAATAATTATGACATATGCATATTATCTGAGCATATTGTTATGGTACACCACTTATAACTGAAATAGAGGTTTGGAACCCTGTGGCTTTGTCCATGCCCATCTAATGGAAACTATCGAATTATCTAAACATTTTAATTTAGGGAGGTCTGATGATTGGGCATGCATTGCCACATATATTCGTACCAGTGACCATGTCACCTAGGTTGATACTTGATAGCCATGGAATTGGATGCACTGGGTTATAGGCTTTCATATGGGTGGTTTAAATATAGTTGGGAATTGGGATGTCAACTTGGCAATTCTAGATGTTATATATCCTATGAAAAATGCTTATTTGTCCAAAAGAGTCATCCAAGTATAACGATTGGGGTCCTTATAGGTGACAGCTTCTGTTCTATCATCTGTGGTGGAAAGTAGGAGATCAAATGTAATTAGTTTCTTAATCTCTAGAATTTCATGGTATTGGGATGTTGACATTCCTACGAAACTTAAACCGAAATGTTCATTACTTGTTGGAGGGCTGCTTCCATTTTGTGTTACTATTGCTGGGTCACTACTAAAGAAACAACAACTTCTTTGTTCCTAGAAGGAGTGCTTCCATTTGTTTTTATGTACCAAGTTATTTCTTGTGTGTATATCATGTCAGAAATTTGTCTTGTTTTACATCGTGTCTGTAGTTTTTTATCCTTATTTTCCTTGTAAACTTCTTGGCTTAGTTTTACCGATCCTTTTGTCCCGACTCCTGAGCTGCATGATGTGTGATTTACCATGTCAGTTTACCGCTTAGGATTATATTATTGTCCCTTATCTGTTTGTTGACTCTAATCATTCCTCCAGGGGAAATATGGTGGATGCCTTTCGAATGCATATAATGCAAACGAAGGAACTTGGTACATGTCCCGTGAGGCAGATTGGAGGATGCTCTTTCTTTTACATGAGAATTAGCAATGTCTACATCGTGATTGTAGTCAGCAGCAATGCTAATGTAGCATGTGCGTTCAAGTTCGTTGTTGAGGTAATAACCAGTTTTTTGCAAATTATTTTTCCTATTGTTGGGTTTATTTTTTCTTTATTTGAGTTTGGAGTCCAGAGCTTTGGCAGTGAGGAGGAAGTTTTGTGCTTGCATAAGCATCTAATTTCATCTATTTTAGCACGCCAATGTGAATAATTGGATCCTTGTTATGTATGTTTGTGTGGCTATAACACATGTACTTTGTTTGATGAGATTTTAAAACCGAAGACCTTTCCAAACTGCATTCGAATCTTTTTTATTTCCTGAGCAAGGAAAGGGGCATAATTTGTTGTCTTTATCTTTCCTCTAAAGTTCTTCTTTATTTCCCTTATTCCCAACAATTTTGAGATGAATACATTTTAATCATCAAGGATATTTTTTTCTTTGTTGTAATCTGTGTATGCTTTGGTTTTATGCAGGCTGTTACACTTTTCAAATCGTATTTTGGTGGGGCTTTTGATGAAGATGCTATTCGCAATAATTTTGTCTTGATTTATGAGCTATTGGATGGTATGCCATTTGAAGAGTATCCAATTTTCCGTGAAATTTAAGTTGCCTGAATAGCTCTTTCCAATTCTTGGGATATGCATTTTGCTCACAAAGTATGAATTTATGTTGAATACTGTTTTATGCTGTTACCATGGTATGTGACGCATCCAATCATCTCAGTGTGAGCTTCTTTGCATTTGTTGTGTGCACTTTAGGAGTTAACTAAAAGAACTGTTCATTGTATCTTATATTCTTATCAAATGAGTAACAGGAAAGTAAGGGCTTAGTAGCAACTTATCAACCCTAGATCTGTCATAGATGGATACCACTTCTCTACCAATAAAAACGACTATACCACTTATGACGTGCACCTGCAATTCTTATTAATTGTCTCGTTTATCCTCTCAAGTGATTAAGTGACAACTAATCAGAGTTTTCCACCTACTGCAGATCAAAATGTTTCCACATAACCCTAACAGTCTTTGTAAGTTATCAACAAGAAGCTTGATTCAATGACTGTTGAGTGGTGAGAGTAGTTAATTTATTACACGTTGTCAATCCTGAAATTGACTCACATAGTACGGGTGGACGTTACTCGATTTAGGTTTAGTCATCCAATGAACCAATGTGAATGACTGTAAGCTTCGTTGCCCGAAGACGATTGTTGCTGACCACATTAGGTGTTAGCAAACTTCTTCATGATTCGAAAGAGGTTTGGGTTTCTAAAAGACCACCTCCTTGAATTTAGCTGCTTCTCAATAGTATGGGTTGCCAATCATTAACTTCTTAACCTCCTCTTTGGACTTCTATTATTTAATAGCTTTTGCTGCTTGCTGTGTCAATTGCGTTGTGATCAAAATAGGACGAATTGGTACTTCAATGAATGCGTCACAAAGGCCTCAAAGCAGTGGGTTTTGCTTTGACCTGGCTTTAAGGCTTTTAGTCAGATAATCTTCAAATAAGCATGTATCTTTGGTTCGTGAAATATCAGGTGTTTCTTCTTAAGCCTTATCAGCATTATAAGCAATTTCCCCGTTGTAGTCCTCCTTTGCTGTATATTATTTCCGAGATACAGTTTATGGCATTGGATTCAGTCTTTATCACTTTCATATCTGCATAAACAAATGCATGGACGTGCACGCCATTATTCTGTTAATTGCCTTGTATTTATTTATTTGCATGCTATGCCTCACTAGCACTTGCATTTTCTTCTGTAGTCTTCATATCATACAATCTTTGTACTAAATTGGTCAACTTTTGGATTTTTGGAATGGTTACTATGTGGTGCATTGGGTTTTGCTTCTTATCCACCTGCATAAGCATAGGCTCTATACTCTATAGTCTCTGAGACTAGTACAATGGTAAAGAAATTCTCTTTTGTAGAACCACTGTCACTAACCATCCGCATGAATTCTTGGTGGTGTTGTCAAAATTGCAGAAATCATGGACTTTGGTTATCCCCAAAATCTTTCTCCAGAAATTCTGAAGCTTTACATCACTCAGGAAGGTGTACGCTCACCGTTCTCATCCAAGGTTAGAGGTGTTTTAACTTTTCTGTCGGAGATATTTAAATGTGATTGCACTGTGTCATTCTGCTGGATCAGGTTTAGATACTTAGTTATTACCAATACTGGAAGCCTATTCCATTTGTGAAAATGGAATATCTTGTCTTCTTTATGTGAGATTATTACAAAGAAGATTTGTCTGACTTGTTGCCTTGTTGGTGTTACATTAAAAAAGCCTGCAGATAAGCCAGTCCCGAATGCAACTTTACAAGTTACAGGGGCTGTCGGATGGCGAAGAGAGGGTCTTGTTTACAAAAAGAATGAGGTAATGTCATTTTGCTCTAATACTCTGTATCTTGTTTCTTGTGTTATGGCCATCCTCCTGAGTATAGCTCTTGTTTCGTAACAGGTTTTTCTTGATATTGTGGAAAGTGTGAATCTTCTTATGTCATCAAAAGGTGCGAATGGCTATATGTCAGTATTTTGGTTGATGTACTCTACTCTGGTTGCTTATCAACGTTTGTGATTATAGGTAGTGTTTTGCGCTGTGATGTGACTGGGAAAATTCTGATGAAGTGCTTTCTTTCTGGAATGCCTGATTTGAAGTTGGGTTTGAATGATAAAATTGGCCTCGAGAAAGAGTCACAACTTAAGTCACGTCCTACTAAGAGGTTAGTGCTGAGGGCTTACTATTTTTCGCTCCCCTCCCGTATTCACTTGTCTGTGTACATCTTTGAAGTTAGAACGGTTTCCGACTTCCTTTGAGGAACTTGTAGACATGCTGACACCTTTATTCCTTTGCACAATTTTTGCTGTTGAATAGTATTTTCTTCCTAACCGCATCCTTTCATCAATTTCTAGGAGTTGCGATTTCTTTTTCTTTTAGTTTGCCATGCAATGGTATACATGGTTCCCTATCTGAGTTCCTATGAGCTGGTTAAGGGTTGCCCTGGTAGAAAGCTTTGTAAGGATTGGCTGACCCGGCCACTCTGCTTTAGGTGGTGGTGTTTGTAGATGCTGACAGTTCTTTAAACTGTTAAGAGATGGTGATTAAGTGGAATACTTGTCATTGACCACTTGATATTGTTGGTTTTCAGAGGGGAGAGTGTTCTATTCTTATTCACTTGCGGTATATTTGGGGGAATCTGCGACTTTATAGGTGCTTAAGATTTCGTTCCATCTTGTATATGAACAACATGTTCATGGATTTCCACCCATCGCTTTTTTAGTAGATTGATCTGTATTTTCCCCTAAGAAAACTTTCATCCTTTTCTGGATCCTAGTTCTATCATTTCTTATAACTACGTTTACCGTTCATGAGTTTTCGGCTTCCAGAATGTTTCATACATACGGAAACCACATTTTGCATATATGTGAAGTATAAGAATCTATGAAGCATGGGTACCGGTATGGGGTACGGGTACGGACGCGATACGGCAAAAACCTAAAAAAGTAGGGTACGGGTACGGTTGGGTATGTCAGTGTAAATTTCTTTTTCCTTCCTATTTTAGTATGTTCCATTGCATAAACTAAATAATAAACCCATTTTACCAACAAAATAAACAACATAAATAAAAGTTAATAGTACATACATCCGTAGGTCAAAGTAATTCAAGGTCGTTTGAGAGTTCATACGTGCCATTTTCACACTTCTGTGAAATATTTCCAAAGAGGATCATTAACATCATCTTCTACATCAGCAGTACCAGTACTAGAAGGCACACTTGAACTAGAAATTGAACCGAAACTACTTGATGTTGATGAAGTTGAACTCATTTTCCTATAATGAAATTATCAAATCAAATAAACAGATTCTTGTATTTTGAAGGCAAATAATGCAGTAATATACCATCATTTTACAGTATAAAAGTGTCCGACTGAAAGAAACAGATTAGGGGGAAAGAAAGAGAGATCAGATTGGGGTGAAAGAAAGATAGATGAAGTTCGAAGCAGATGTCGACTGGCAGGAGAGAGAGTGCTGCTCTCTCGAAGTGTAAGCCCTGACATCGTCCTATTTGAGTTGAAGGCAATGAGAAATTGCACATGAACCCCTGAAGTTTAAGGTTTTTCATTCGGCACCACTGAAGTTTGTAAAAAATTGCAAATTAACCCATACGTACCCATAAAGTACCAATCGGAGTACCCAGGACTACCAAAGCCGTACCCGAAAAGTCCAAAAGTAACCCTTTTTGCTGTTGTTTTCTTGTCATTTGATGTTTTTTTCTTCCATTCCCTTTTTGTCATTTTAACCTTTGTTGACTCCCCCGCAATCAACACGTAAATCCAAAGAGGTTTAACTTCAGAAAATTACAGTCATACCAACTTTTTGGCTTGTTGATGCAATTGTCTATGACAATCCTATGACTGGACCTGAATCAATGCTCTGGGGAATCTGTTTCTTAATTTATGGATGTTCCTTTGCTGCAAAAGTGCATGCTTTAGTCAAACCAAATTCCTTACTGGGTTTGTTACCTTTTTTGTTTAGCATTTTCGGAAACTTTATCCTCTATCGTCTCTTGACAGGGATTTTGCAAAGTTTCTCTGATGTTGGATGAAAAAGTTTCATTTATTTGAACATGTACTTTATAGAGATTCAAACAAATTTTGCTTATTTTATTGTTGCTTTTCTGCGAGATATTGCATCTGGTATGCCCATATTACTTGTTTTGGCTAATCATTTTTCATTTGCATCTGTATTTGATGTTTTTTTTTTATCCTTCACTGTTACCCAATCATTGATCATGCTACCTTCTACAGTGGGAAAACAATTGAGCTCGATGATGTGACTTTCCATCAATGCGTTAACCTGACAAGGTTCAACTCAGAAAAGACTGTTAGTTTCGTGCCACCTGATGGTGAATTCGAATTGATGAAGTAAGCTTACAGGTTTTTCAGTGAAATGTTTCGGTTATTCATAACTCTTGTAGTCTTGTAGATAGTGTAGATTAGCATAGCATGTTATCATATGTATTTTCTTTTCTTTCTGTGTTTATCATAGACCTTTTTCTGCTCTTCATACAATTGCAAAGCTTCTGCGTGCAGCATTATCTATTATTGCTATCAACTTAAAAAATATGGCAATGTTGCAAATGTGTAGTTATCATATTTGAGTATAAGTGAGGAAAGCTTCCTCCATGTATCGCTAGTATTGTATCAATGAGGTCAGAACTGAATCTTCCTTGGACTAGATATTGCCTGTGGCATTCTTAGTCATTAAATTATTGCACCACCAACATTTTTTAAATCGAGTGCTAGGGATGCGTTTATGTGCCTCTGTTTAAAGTTACCAGCGCTGTCTTTTCAAAGAGTACCTCATTATGAAATTTCTTTAGCTTTCTGAAAGTAGGGTGAAAATGGGACTCCGTTTATCCATAAACGAATTAGCTTATGATAGATTCAGGATGGTGTTCTAGTCTTCCGTTTAATCCATAACCAAAGTAGCCATGCAGGAACTTCGATGTTAGCTGAAATCTAGGCACACTGGCTTTTTTCCCTGCTCACATTCTTCTGTGATGCCCATGGTTTTGGAATTTAAGCATTTAGTTATTAAGGTCGCGGTCAAATAGAAAGAAAAATTACGTTAACGTGTACTATGTTTTGCAAAACTTCTTCGCATCGAATAGGGAGTATTTGGTTAATTCTTCTTTTAGATTATTAATTTTTTTTTATTTTTTATGGTTGAGGACAGACCTAACCTTTGGCAATATGCACAAAGTGACTGCGCTCAGAATATCACTGAAACAGTGGCCCCCCTAAACCAAATGATTGGGGACTAGATGGGTTTTGTTATTGTTGTTGTTGTGATGTATTACTCTCTCCGTCCAAAATTGCTTGCCCTTTTTGGGAATCCGTGCATTTTGCACGTGAAAAATAGTGTATGAGCATTTATTTTGTTTCCAAAATTTCAAACCAATTTAAAGGTCTTGGGTAGAAAAATTTGGTGTAAAGTTTTTCAAGAATAGATCTCAGAAACACATTATTTTTTGCATGCAAAATGCACGCTCCCCCAAAAGGTGCAAGCAATTTGGGACGGAGGGATTACCATTTTGTACCGTCATACATGTAATAGCAATCTTATTAGCTGTCATCTCTGGAATCCCTATTGCATATCAGTTTTAGGCATCCCATATTGCATGCTGGGTGGTACCTGTATGAGCTCCCGCTGTGTACAAATTTTATGTACAATTTGGTCCACATATTTTACTGTATACATCTTTTCCACAGGTATCGTATTACTGAGGGTGTAAATCTACCATTCCGGGTGTTGCCAACAATCAAGGAACTTGGCCGGACACGCATGGAAGTAAATGTTAAGGTTTGTTGTCTCAATTTTAAAGCTATGCATGTTTTGTTTGGTGAATCCCGTTTGTATATCACATCGATTTTAATTTCAGGTAAAGAGTGTGTTTGGTGCAAAGACTTTTGCCCTTGGAGTTGTTGTTAAGATTCCCGTACCAAAACAAACCGCAAAAACGAGTTTCCAAGTGACATCCGGTCGAGCTAAATACAATGCTGCTATTGATTGCTTGGTCTGGAAGTGAGTATTTGAGATTAGTTCCCATTGAATTCTGTTTTTTGGAACTGGCATAGTTTCAAGTTGGATGTTTAATATCTCTTCTGATGGAAACATGAGTTTTCGGGTAACTGTTGTAACAATTAATACTCTAGTCAATTTTTGCTATCTCTGATTTACATAAAGGGACTGCTTGGCCAAAATAGGTTATAGGTATGTTTGAGGGCAATACGGTTGGACTGTTGTAGCTTTATTCTTGTTCAAAAAGAAAGAAAGGAAAATGTTTGACCTTTGTGTTAAAGTTCCTGGCCTGATATCTTGCACCTGGGCTCACTTTGAACTCTCAGGAGCCGATATAATTGAAGGCTAATTGATTAATGCTGATATAGCGAGATCAACATCTGAAAGAGGAGAAAAGTTTATGCTGGTCCATGCATTATGAGCATAAAGCAGCAGCGCTTCCATAGAACTATAAATATTTAGTTACTACTTTTGTTCTCTGATCATGTTAAGTTCCGAGTATGAACTACAGTTGATTTTTGGAAATGCTTTAATACCGACATTGTCGTGGATTTGTCAAATGTTCTTTTCATTAAGCACGTCTTTTACTTTCATTTTTTGTTCCTATATAATATTGTTTATAGAATGTCATATAGGTTATATGCTTGCATGAGTGTGATCTTTTAGTGGTCAATGGAGTGCGCTTACATGATACTGTTGATTGATATGGAAGGCAAGAAGGGTACTTTTGGGGGTGACGTTGGATTATGGGGTGTTAAATGGACACACATGTTTCCCTCGTTTCTTGGAACGATTTTCTTTGCCTGGCTGGCTGCAGTGTGTAAATTTTGACGGTTGATAATATGGCTAAGGAGGCAAACTTTTGCTCATTTTTGGCCCTGTTGATGCAAAGCAGCAGAAAAATGTTGATCAGCTTCTCTTACTGGGTCTCACAAGGTTCCTGTTGATATGCGTTTAGTATCTAATTTATAGATAAGGTTTGAGGAGACCTTGAAGTTCTAAGTTTTATACCTTCCTCAGAATTTCCTACAAAGCTGGTTTTCCATGTCCCAATTCAGAAAAGCTCTCCTGCTTTTTGAACACCAGTTACAGCTGAAAATTTGGTCACCGAACCAGAATATTGACTTAGTGTTTATTGTGTCAATGCATGCCAAATGCTAGAATTTTGAAACTCGTAGCTTTTATTTGGCTGATTTCTGGGTAAATACTCTTCTGTGTATGAATATTCTTTGAACTTTATAGCTTCAGCATTATTGGGTTCTGACATCGTTTTACTGTAAATATTAGATTAATATTATGTTCTCATATGGACTGTTTGCTATTTTATGTAGTTGTTTCATCCACTTCTTTGCGGTATTTTAGGATAAGGAAATTTCCTGGACAAACTGAGACAACCTTGAGTGCAGAAGTAGAGTTGATTTCCACGATGACAGAAAAGAAGTCTGCGACTAGACCACCAATCCAGATGGAATTCCAGGTGCTTGCGATGTTTCCATCCTACTTTGTTAAACTGATTGTGTTTTTCCTCACTTTTGTCCTGGAAATGAATAGAATGGCATTAGTAACCGAGGTCAATCTAGAAAGTTAAGTCAGCTAACTGTTAGCGCTTCGGAAACCTTTTTTTAAAGCTTTTTCTCAGCAACAAAAGTTGAATTTGGCCGATCGAAAAAAAAACAAAAAAAAAAGTCGTATCTGGTTTTGAGAAAAAGAAGAGCAACGAGAATGCATAATTGGGGGCAAAAAGTATGCCATAGCAAAACAGAGCAAGTGAAATATAAATGTCAGTATCTGATACACACACTGGTCAATGTATCACCACAGCTACCATGCATGCTTTCTTATTGGATCCGAAGCCCATATAATCAATCAAAAACCTTTGAGAACTAGTGGAAGTGGTCACCCAATCAACATTCACCAACCAAATAGATTGTAGACCTAACCACCGGACAATGCGAGGATTTTTTATCAATACTTTAATCATCCTGCCTATATATTACTCACCATTGAGGGAGTAAATGGAAATTAGGTCTTCTCTTTTGTACCTTGCCATTGCTATTAATCTTCTTGTGGCCTTCGAGAATGAATAGTCAGCATTACTGACTAAGGGTATCGTGTCCTGTATACACCATAAAAAATGGACAGGAGGGACCTTACTTCAATATAAGCCTTACAATCACTGTGATTTCTGAGTAATTGAAATCTTAAAACAAGGACCACAGGTATGCTATACCCGACTTGAGAATTTTGTACCGAACAGGACTGACTTCTTACCAATACGGAAAGCGTTGTGTTTATGACTCTGGCGCACCTAAACCTGCTAAAGATGATTCTCCTCTTATGTTTATGCCCATTTTGTGTCACCACACAAACATCAACCAAGTCACTGCCACTTGATTACAAGGTGGTAAAATAGAAATAAGCTGGATCGCTACTTCTAACCCAAGTGTATGCTAGGGTCCCAGCACATGTTATTTATTTTGTTTCCTTGTTTACTTGCATTTAGCAGATATTCCAATTTTATTTCCGTCTGTGGTCGTCTCAAGTGATCTATGATTTTCAGTGACTTTTTCCTTTCAAAATTGCAATGATTGAAATGAAGAAAAAATATTTCAATGTTCACACTCTAGGTTTACAAGCCATATTGACTTTACAGTGTTAGCCATAGGCTAGGTTGTCATTGCTTCCACTGGACAGAAACTGAAATTTATGCCTTTGCAGGTTCCTATGTTTACGGCATCTGGATTACGTGTCCGTTTTCTCAAGGTATACTGATTTCCATTGTTTGGACTTTGATTGTTGATACAAGCATGCATTTTTTTTACCCCCAAGGACCTTGTCTACAGGTATGGGAGAAGAGTGGGTACAACACGGTTGAGTGGGTCCGTTACATTACCAAAGCTGGTTCGTATGAGATTAGGTGCTAGAAACAATCAGCAGCCATGAAATTTCTTCGTTGATTTTGTGGTGGAGAGGGGGAAAGCATTCGTGGTTGTGTATCTGGGTAGACAGCACTATTCTGTGCGTTTGCTTTGGAAATGAGGTTTAATGACCACTTCTACAAAGTTGCAGCTTCGGATCTGGTTCGTGTTATTTGAGGGCTTTTATATCTTCTCATAGATTTGTATCCATAGGAATTGCTTTGGAGACTGGAGTCCAAACTGTGTTCTGATTATTTTGTTGTAAAGGATAGTCCTTCATTAGGACTAGTAAAGCGTGGTTATATTTTTCTTGTGACACTTTTTTTCATTCTATTCTTGTGACACTCAGTGATCATCAGATTGTGAGTTTCACAAAGTTTTATATGAAGACAAAATTGAGGACGCTTGTTATGCAACATTAGACAGGTTGATGTTTGTAATCCAGATTAAAAATCATGGAACCCGCACATCGCGAAACAGTTAATGGGCCTAATATTTTTTTGACAAATGTATCAATTTTTCTTCTTAGGAGTTAAGTTCGTAATCACATTCTACTAATTTTAGTTATTTCGATTAAATACTTTGATGATCTTACCATAAAGAAACAATATCATGGGGGCTCAATATGAATCGAAGAACCTTTACTGAGTTTAAATCTTCCATAATGAGCCAGAAAGAACACATTTTGTATTGGCAGAGGGCTTATATCAACTGATTTTAGGTTATAAATTTATGGTCAAATAGGTCAAAAGACTGATTGAGTAAATTAGACATCTTTTTATGCATTGAACAAGGGGTATAGGAGGACTTTTCCCCATCTTTTTACTACTACACTATTTTGGTTATATAGGAGTATGTATTTGTTCTTATTTTCTTTAGGGAAATGATTTTGCCACTCTAAGTAGTATTGATAACCACTTTAATATTTGTCTTTTAGTACTCCTGTTACGTGTATTTTGAATAGTAAAAGACAAATAGGAGTATTAGTAAAATGTAGTTAACAAAAAGTGATGTGTCAAGATTAGTTACATTTTCTTTTAACATTTCTTTAAAATAGGTTATGCTTTCGTAGCAATAAGTAAAAGTAATATACTCCCTTCGTCCCATTTTGATATTCTCCTATGAAACGATGTGTAATTTTTGAATAAAAAAAATAAAGTACTTCCATCATGATTTTTCGAGTTTCTTCGTTCCAAATTATAAAGATCTCGATTACAGTACCTTATTTTTCTATCCTTCAATTACACGTGATTTCGTAAGGGACTCTCAAAATGGGACGGAGGTAGTATGTTTTTGGATTCTCATAAGATCCTCAAAAGTTTAGGACCGACCATATAATTTTGTTTCATTGAAGATGTTAATAACAACCCATGCAAGCTCACCCACATAATCCTTCAAAATGGTCATCGCTTCCGTTTTCAACACACTCTGTGCTCTTAATTTAATCCTCGTACTCACAAATTTTAGTTGTTTGGAAGGTTTTCGAAAGACGCTCTCACTCACGCACCCGCATCTGCTCATTCCCAAAAATGGAAAAAAAAAAAAAAAAAAACCTAGTAGGCATATTAAGTGGGGGTTGTTATTTTAACTAATGAACCATTTAGGTGGCATTATACTTCTTTATTATTATTATTATTAAAATGGTAATGATTTTATTGATAATAGCAAACCAATACATCAAAAAAGATGATCATCTTGTCCCAAGGAACTCAATAACCATAGAGGAGGTCTAGCTTCAAGGTCTTAACACAAGAGCCTCGCAAATTGCAACTTGCTAACTTATCGGCCACCCCATTTGCAGAACGTCGAACAAACTTGAACTTGACGGTTTGAAAATTTTGAGCAACTCGCCTACTGTTTGCTACTATTACTTCAACAATGGACGGGCACTACATTTCCATATCCAAGATTCTCACAAGTTGATTTGAGTCCCCGTCAATGGAAAATTTGTCAAACCCCAAGCTTCTGCAAATTCCAGCGCCGCTCTCCACGCCACAGCTTCTGCACACAATACTGACCCCACCATGCCCAAGTGAACTGATTTAGCCACCACAAAGCGCCCCATAGAATCTCTAACCACCAACCTCGCTCCTGCAATACCTCCCGCACTAGATCGCTTCGACCATGCGCCAATCACATTGATCTTCAACCAACCCGAATCTGGACAAAACCATTTTTCAACAACCCTCCCCCGGTGAACCACTGCTGGATTACTCTCTACGCTATCTCCTGCACTCGGTTGCATCCCTTACTGTCATACATAAGTTCATTACCTAACTTATACCTTAATTAAGTCGAATGATCTCTAAATTTAGTTACATAGAGACTAACATGCAAAAAATTAACATCTCCATAGTGGATGCTCTCATGTGACTTATAGAGGTCACCAACACTTCACCTTTTCTTCTCCGATGGGGATCAATATTTTATTGGTTCTCATTTAAAAACTGGTTTTTGAAAGTAAATAAAACATGGCCTTAATCACCAAACATGGTCTGGGTTTGTACTTTTCCTAAGAAAAGAAAAACAGATACATCTGCCTTTCTTTTTGTCTGTGTGGAACTAGAAGCCATTGTATGACTGCCATTGTTTGTATCTGCCCTCCTTGAGTAAAAACAAGATAAAGAACTTTGCCAAACAGCCCCTTAAATTCCCATTTAGTGCACCATTTTTCCTCTTTGGAGTTTTTTCAGGTGACGTGTTCCATCCGGTAGTACTTGCAACCCTACAAAGTGAGAAGTACAAACATCTACACTCCCATTAGCGTTCAAACTTCTTCAATTTCCAAAAACTCATCATATCAATAAATCCACCAAAACCCTAGCTAGATTTCTCTTCTAAAAACCCCCTCCCTCTCCCCAAATTCCAAATCATCCTCCTTACTTTACTCTCTCTCTCTCTAGAAACCAGTCCCAAAACCAACTCCCATTTTCCAAAACCCCAATCTTATTCCCAATGGACTTAAGAGAACCGCCGCCGCAGCAACAACAAACACACCCACAACCGCCGCCTGGCATGATGGTGGGACTACCACCGAATTCATACAACACACCCAATTTTGCCAACAACACCACTAACTCTAACAGTTCCTCACCCATGTTGCAAAACCCTAGGTTTCCGTTCAACAATTCTGGCCTTATGCCCGGATCAAAGCCGATTGAGTCTATGAACCTGCAATACGGCGACGGATCACAGCTGGTGCCACCATCGTCTGTGTTCGGCATTGAGACTTCGGGGAAGAAGAAGCGGGGCCGGCCGAGGAAGTACTCACCGGACAGTAACATTGCGCTCGGACTGGCACCAACTTCTTCCCCCGTTATCCCAATAAGCGCCGCTTCACCTTTGGCGGTCGTGGTGGGCCACGGGGATTCTGGCGGGGGTGGGCCGGTGTCTTCCGACCCATCACAGGGGAAGCGGAGTAGAGGGAGGCCACCTGGGTCGGGAAAGAAACAATTGGATGCTTTGGGTATGCTTGCATGATAATTAGGAACCATGTTTTCTAGTTATTATTCATGCTTCCTAGTTAGTCTAGGTTTCCTTGTTCTGCATGTTTTCCTAATTTGTTTAGTTTCTTAGTCACCAAATTTTGTGGCATATATAAAGGACTAGGTCCAGCGGTGGAGCCAGGAGATTTTAGGTAAAAATTAATTGTATATGTAAGCTATTTTTTCTATTTGCTCATGCAAAGAAATAACTAAATTAAAAAGTTAACTATAACGTAGATATACAGCGGTACATGAATTTTTACTTTGTAATTGGTCACGATGATTTATTATATTTCGAATATAATGTACGATAGCCTCATTTGTAATACTATAAACTCTCAAAAAAAGAAAAAACTTAAGAATTCTATGCATTTTAAACAAGTTGGGACAATTTATGAAATTTTTGCAAGGTCAAAATTGCAAAATTTAGCTCCAAGCTATTAAAAATCCTTGTGAGAAATTAAACTGAGAGCCCCTCTTGTCCCTTAATCCCTCCGCCCGTGACTAGGACAATCTTTTAATACGAGGCAGGAAAGCTAGGTTCTTGGCAATTCAATTTTCTTTTAAGGCAGGCTTCATAAGTGTGGTTTATTTTGTTTGGTAACTTATTCATTTCTTCTTTGGTGGGCAGGATCATTTGGGGTTAGTTTTACGCCACATGTTATACTGGTCAAAGCAGGAGAGGTAATGGACTTGAAATATTGATGGTATTCTGCAATTTGTTTATGCATAATTGTTACATAGTGAAAATTTACAAACTTTTTAGTGGAATTAAGTCACCAACAATGCAATGATTTAAACTAGAGGCTTCAATTTTTGCAAAACTATGTAAATTTGTAGGTTTGGCAATACTTTTATCGGCTAAGTGACATTAAATGTAAGTAATTTGCGTTTTTTGAATAAATGATTGATAGATCAGGTTACTTCTTATTTATTTTGGCTAGGCATTTGACCTGTGCAGTATACAAGATAAATATTGGATGGGGCTTTCATATTCTTTTTAGGAAAATGCTAACCACCGCCCTCAGGGTGGTGGATACTGTGTAAAAAGTGCATCGATATCTAGGAAAAATACGTAAGTGCCTTTAGGTTAGAGAATACATAGTTCATTCAATGGAGGTTTTAAAAAAGGGTTAGTGAGGTAATTAACACCTCTTCAAATCTACCTTACTGCTTATGAACAATCAAGTTGAATGCATTGATGAGCTCTAGAAAAAGAAGCAGCAAAATAATGTTTTGAATTAAAACTTTATCGCCTACTTTTATGGCATGTTATTGCCTCACAGGTTTCTGATCACCTAAGGACTGGTATCATTGTAGACTTTCCTTTTTATTTTACTGTCAAACCTCTCAACCAAATGGTCCATGCTGTTTTCCTTACTTGTTGTGGGGCACTAGGGGTGTGCAAATGTTAGAATGGGTTGGGTTTAGGCCCCACCCAATCTGAATTGATCGGTTTAGTAATTTTTTGGCCCGATTCGACAGGCTAAACCGTCTGAGAACACTGTTTCAGATCTTCGATCGGGTCGGTCGGGTTGGGCAGATTAACAGAAACTAACGTTGGATAAACAAACCCTAAATCTAAGCAATGATGCTTATAAATCAAGAAGACAAGAAAGACAACATTGTAGAGGTAAGAACAAGATCATCTTAGTTCATGGAGATCGAGCTGAACAAACAAACAGTTCGCGGTGAAAAAAACGTAGAAATCATTTGATTTCTAACAATGGGTTTGTCTCTGCATCAGCTTCTGGATCGTGATGTACACAGCTTCTGGATCGTAATGAAAGGCGAAGCTTTTGTGGAATGAGAGAGAGAGATCGAGGGAGATAGAGAGAGATTTCGGGAGACAGGTGGTGAATGATGGCGGTGGGTGGGAAACTCAGACCCAGAGACTCTGAGAGTAGGTGGCATTGGTATGAAACTGAGGTAGAGATTAGGGTTAAATGATTTTTTTTTGATCGGCTAGGGTTAAAATGATTTTTGGGGCTGAGGGAGCGAGAGATCTTTACATGTGTAGGGTGTATGTTTATGGTGTAGGGATAATTATGCGGGTCAAGTCGGGTTACACGGGTTGTCAAGTTTAAAATGATAGGCCGACCGAAAACCTGCAGAACAACACTTCCTTCAACCCGGATCCGACTGTTGCATCCTCAGAACCAGTCTGTTTGACATCGGGCGGGCGGGCGGGCGGGTTACACGGGTCTTTGGACTTTAATTGCTGATGGTTAGTGTTGTGTGGATTTTATAGTTTATTTTTCTTGCTTAAAGCTTTTTCTTACTTAATGTTTAACTCACGTGTTCTGTTATTTTGTAAAATTGATTGTAATTGTCTTCGTTTTGTTGGTGTTGCAGGACATATCATCAAAGATCATGGCTTTTTCACAGGAAGGACCGCGTACTGTTTGTATTCTGTCTGCAAATGGTGCCGTCTGCAATGTCACCCTTCGCCAGCCAGCAATGTCTGGTGGCACTGTGACATACGAGGTTTGTATTGAGTGGGCTATGCATGCTGCTTTAGTTTCGTCATTTAAGTTAAATATTTTGAGCAAGAATCTA
Organism: Gaultheria prostrata; assembly: GCA_036023075.1. Taxonomy (NCBI): domain Eukaryota; kingdom Viridiplantae; phylum Streptophyta; class Magnoliopsida; order Ericales; family Ericaceae; genus Gaultheria; species Gaultheria prostrata. Next base: position 30,639 of record JAXBDA010001330.1, on the reverse strand, counting down.
AGTCACATTATTCGCTCAAACTACCTACTGTTCCCACCCTGAAATTGCGGGTTTGACGAACTGAAGGAGAATTTGGACCCAATTTAAGAACTGAGTTACTTTTGTTCTCGAATTTGAATACAAAAGCTGTTTTTAGCAGCTAGAAGCACATTTTTCAAACTGCACATAGCAAAACACAAACCGCACTCCTTTGACGAGGACAGCTTGCACTGGCAATGAGGGGCATGTACAACAGTAGGCATTTACAGGATGAAAGACTCTTTAACTCTGACTAATAAACGATGTGGGACTAGAAGATAAAATACTAAAATAGCCAAATGCTGATGAATTTCCTTTTGGAGGGTGAGATATCGATTCTAAGAAAAAGATAAAGTATATGTCTAGGACGCTCTCGCTCCCACATTTGCTCCCACACTTGCTCCTGCATTATGTGTCTTAGGTAAGAATGCAGGAAGTTCCTTTATTCCTGTCTGGTATATGCATATCGGCTGGAATAACGGATCATGACGTCACTGATTTTGTTTATGTAATCTGTCTGGATTGGCATCTCCACTGAACGCAGATTTTTTTCCCTGAATATGGAGAAAGAGGTCTTTTTTGTGATATGGACTCTTACAAATGGATAAAGTACTTGTGTCAGGTACTCAACACTTGGATAAGGGTTTGGAATCATGTTCATTATAATTAGTTGGACATTCACCTAGCAAGTGTATGTTATAATTCAAGTTTGCATGAAATAGGAAAAAACCTCCTACATCATGCATAAAATGCTCTAAGGCACATTGTAGACGCCATTCACTGTGAAATTAACAGATTTATACTAAGGAATATGATTAGTTTGGCGTGTCCCCGTGTTTAAGCTATTTACCGAGAAAATAACATATTTATACTAAAGGAGTATATCAATATCTCGCATGTCCTTGTGTCACTGCGATACAATTAGATGAATCCAACATTAAGACACATACCACCCACACACTATATAAGATGGTAGAATCGTAGATTAGAGACAGCCTTTGTTGAAGACAATCAAGATATCAGTGTTGTTTGAGAGACGTGTTAATGGTTATTTTAGCTTATTTAACGTACTTCAAATTGATTGGAAGTAGTGGCAGGGCCCTTATTTTGTTACAATAGTAGGTTCCCCAGATGTTTACTTCTAGTTTGTGGTTGGTGGAAGTCCTACATTAGTTTTGTTTATGAACCTTGGGTTGGAAAAACCCTCTTCATTCGGCTTGCTGCTGTGGTGGAATCAAGATTTTCTTATCGGGGGTGCCAAATATTATAAAGTTCAAGCATGAGAAAAAAATTAAAATGTAGCACTCAAATTTCAAAGAAAAAACTAAATGGTTTTGATTTAGGCTTCGCAAAAGTAAACATAACAAGACTACAAGATAAAAGTTTTTAACACGTACAAGGTACGACCCTAGCCACCTAGCAAAATAAAGCTAGACGTTCTTCCAAGTCATGGAAGTTATCTATGATTGCGTTTATGCTAAATTTCAAGGCAATTTCCTTCTTAATTCACAAATGAAACATAATAGAAAGTCTAAATTTATTGGATTATAACCAAAATAAAAAGCCCAACTTATTAGGTTAGACCCAAATTAAATTGTTATAGGTTACTTGTATTAGTATAAGTTGAAATTGAGTTTGAGCCTTGTAGAGGAGGTGTCAACATAGCAAAAACCTTGGGCATTTCTGCTTAGATACACTAAATATGTGGAGGTATTAGCAAAAACTGGGGGTACCAAAATTTCTAGGATGGTGCAAAGGATACTGGTAACTAGCTGATAATTGAGATCAAGCTCTTGTTATGTATACTTTATATAGTAGATTGACGTAAAATTAGGTGGCCTCTCAGGGGTGGAGTGAGAAATTTTGGCCAGTGGGGTCAAGAGAGATCAAGTATGAATATTTTTTCTAACAATGGAAATAATTTTTATAAACAATTATAAATAGAAATCGTAGATACAAATTGAGAAGAGAATCAGAGATAGATTTGATTTAAAACAACCTTTTCAAATTTCACAAATGCTGCCTGAAAGGGTCATTTGTCATGCAAAAAAATCAAGATATCTGTTTTATTATAAACCTGTAAGGTATCTTTCATCATTTTGTTCCAATTGCAAAATGACTTATTCAAATTTGCGTAGTAGGAGCAATTTGTTTTTGGATCTAGATGGAATGCTTGGGGCAATTCCATACCTTAAGTTGCAGAGCTCTAGCAACGATGGGGATTTTAGAAAATTGAGTGGGGCCACCCCATTTTCCATGGCTCCCTCTGCCCCTGCGGCCTCTCCTTTCCACCGGATGTCTAAGACATACCATAAGCCACATACCTGCATCAAAAAAGGGAGGAAAAAAAAGTAATGTGTATATTGATTTGTTATACTGTGCTAAGGCGGTGGTTTAGCTTTGATTGCTGCAAAACAAAGTTTGTAAATCCGCAGATGCCCTTTGTTTTTTGATTATTGGTGATAATGGTAACAGTTTTCTCTGCAGGGCCGATTTGAAATTATCTCTTTATCAGGTTCTTTCTGCCTGTCAGAAAGTAGTGGTAGCCGCAGCAGAGCAGGTGGTTTGAGTGTGTCCTTGGCTGGCTCAGATGGACGAGTTTTAGGTGGTGGAGTTGCAGGATTGCTTGTGGCAGCAACACCTGTACAGGTACTGGTTCTCTTACGATTTGCCACGTTCCGTCTTCTAGATTTTGTGTTTCTATCTGTTTACCAGACATGAACTAGTATTTGTGTGTGTCCAGTGAACGCGAATGTCCAGTGTTGCATGAAATCTTATCCCTCATGTGCTTATGTCCACTGGATTTAACAAGGATGTAGGGGGTGTGGGATATGGGTCGAACCCCCATACGGGCCATACCTAAATAGACACAGATTTGTACTAATATTAGGTGTAAACCGTTCCTAAGGCACTGCCATTGCACTACTTTGGGCCAAAGTGATCTCATCTGTGATAACAAAATGTACTCACAGGGTTGGGTGATAGAAATCCCTTTTTGTTTTCCCTCGTCCCTTTTAGGACGTTTAAACACTTCTCCTAAGGCACAACTCCTGTTGGAATTCAAAACAATCAACATGTAAAATTGTTTCCGTGATGTCCTTGTATCTGTATCCTACTTTAAGGCACAACTCCTGTTGGAATTCAAAACAATCAACATGTAAAATTGTTTCCGTGATGTCCTTGTATCTGTATCCTACTTTAAGTGTACATATCAGTATATCTGCATCTAGAGTTTATGGGATTTGGTACCAGGACACACCCACACCCGATACTCATATCCCAAATCAAATGTAATCCCACAAATGTCTGATGCTTTAGGAGAAGCAGATCTAATCAGATGATGTCTTTATCCAAAGTCTGAAACTTGTTTTATGCACTACCAGGTTATAGTTGGTAGCTTCATTGCAGATGGAAAGAAATCGAAATCTGGGCCACCCACAGCACCAATGTCCAATATGTTGACTTTCAGTGAACCAGTAGCTGCGGCAAGTCCTCCCTCTGAAGACCACTCAAGTGAGTCATCTGATGAGAATGGTGGCAGTCCTTTTAATAGGGTCTCAGGGCCTTATAATAATGCTAGCCAACCCGTTCAGAGTACTATGCCCATGTACTCAAATATGGGCTGGGGAAACTCAATGTGAAGATGGTTTCAAGTTGATGGTACTTCCGTTTCCGTTTAGATGATCGGCTTAGTTGATGCCCTGTATGGGAGGTTTAGAGGTTGATTTGCAAATGCTAACCAGCAATTATATGAGCCCTTTCTTTGTCGCGTGGTTGACCCGAGTTCTCTTATTTAGCATTTTCGTTCTGAGTTGGTTCTCATTTTCTTTGTTCTTGTTTTAGAATCAGAGTGAGTCATAGTTTCGGCAATTTATCTCAGTTTTTTTTTTGAATCATGCTATATATCAGTCAGTTTGAGCTATTTTCCCTATACCATTTCTCCTGTCACTCTTTTTTGCAATAGCTTTGGCAATCCCTTTAGGCTGTGTTTGGTATATGTATTTGTGGAGGAATTTATCATAAGAAAGGAAAATGATTGGGAAGCCAAAGAATGAATTTAACCGTTTTGCTTCATCTTCTTTGTCAAAAAATCTCCCCACAAATTCTGGATCCAAACGCAACCATAGAAATGTGCGTCGGAATAAATGTCCTGACCTTGCCATTTTCATTAATGAAAAATTTATGATATAACCCCATAGACCAACGGATTTGGATCCCTTTCATTTTTAATGACTCATTTAATTGGGATTTGTATTCTCTCTACGTCTTGTTGAAAATGGGTACAATGCAAGAAATACAAGTACTATCATTTTTTCCCTTCTTCAAAAAAAGGTTTACAATATGAAACTCATCCGAAAAAGTGGTCACGAAACTGACTTATGAATTGGTTGCATCCTAAAAACGGAAGGTTTGAAGCTGGAGTTCATAGAAAATCATCGACAGGTATTAACTTTGAAAATGATACTCTCTCCGTCCCTTTTTAAGTGTGTTACCTGAGAATTCCGATTATTTTTCTCTCACATCAACTTTTACATTTACTTTCCATTACTTACCCTTATCAATATAATAATGCCCACTAACTTTTTTAAAAGGAATCTACTTTTACGGGCAAAATAGAAATTGCATCCACTAATTTTTCAAAACACACACTTATTAAGAGACAACCCAAAATGGAAATGTACACACTATAAAAGGGACGGAGAGAGTATATACACTATACTCCCTCCGTCCCTTTTTAAGTGATCCGTTTGGGAAACGTGTATTTTTGTGGACGTTAAAAAATGCACTTCCGTAAAATGTTTTTAAATTTTTTTTGTACCAAATTAAAGTACTCAATGAGCACTTTAATTTGGTGTAAAAAAATTTAAAAAATTATATAGAGAAATATGTTTTTTAGGGGTTTGAAATTGTACGTATTCCCATATGGATCACTTAAAAAGGGACGGAGGGAGTACTACTGTATTTTTTTATAGATGCATTTTTAAATTTGTCTTTTAGTTTGTTTTGAAGATTGTGTTATGTGCTTATAAACACTAAAAGGGTGGGTTTTCCACCATGTTTACTTTATTTATTTAATTATACTACTTCCTCCATCCCTTTTATAGTGTTTAACTTTCCATTTTGGGTTGTCCCTTAATAAGTGCGTGTTTTGAAAAATTAGTGGATCTATTTTGTCCTTAAAGTAGATTTTTTTTTGAAAAGTTAGTGGATATTATTATATTGATAAGGTAAGCAGTGGAAAGTAGATGTAAAAGTTAATGTGAGAGAAAATAGGTTGGAATTACGAGGTAACATACTTAAAAATGGACGGAGGGAGTATATTGAAATGTGTACAAATAACTATTTTAGACATTTTAAAAATATATTTTTAAATAAAAACCAGTTTGGTTCTTCAACTTCACAAAAATACTTGCTTCCCATTTATTTTAATTCATCCAACATTTTTTAAATTAAGAAGCATCAAATATTTACCTTGAGAAATTGTTATAGCAATTATTTTGTTATGAAGATATAAATGGATATCTAATCGTTACATAATCTCAAATAAATACCGACCAAGCTTACATAACATTACACGACTTAATTAACCCTAAATATTTGCCAAACAAGATAATCATTACAAAAAGGGTCCATATCTTAATTATCTTCAAAGGCAAGAGTTTATTTCAGTCAGGGCTGCGGGAGAGGTGTTATTTCCAAAATCTGACTAGGGCACTTTGGTCATTTCATCTTCACCAAAAGGAGAAGTAAAAAACAAGAAGGGTAATTCTATTTACAACTCACTTTTTGCTAAATACAATCATAATTCACTCTTAAAATGGGTTGTATTTAGCAAAAACTGGGTTGTGAATAGAGTTACCCAAACAAGGGGAGAATCCAAAAAGCTCCTCCCCTATTTCTCCCTTTTGTTCTCTAACGTCAGAAACCGAGAATAGATTTTCCAGAACTCATTCTGGGTGAGGACTCCCGAACAAGTAGAAGTGGAAGATGTAACATTCGAAAGGGCAAAAGTAGGATCTCAGACACCCCCACCACCTAACTCTATTATTATCCTACACCGAAAAATAAAAGACTCACGAATTGAATTTAGTGTTTGTTTGGACTTTTCTATATAAAAACTCTTTTGAAGGTCAAGATAATATATTCGTGATTGTAGCAGCATTTTTTTCCTGATCCTCATTAGAAGATGCCCGCTTAAACTTTAAATATGTGCTCTGAACTATTCAACTCGTAGTACATGGCGAATAAATACTATTTTAAATCAATGGACGTTTAGCTTCAAATCATACTTGGATTGTCTTACTTTAAAATTGTACATGCCACATATTTTCCAAACCAAATATTATTCGGTCCACCTTCATATTTTATTTTTCCTCGCTCTATTCTAACTTAAAACGTGTGTTCTGAACTATTCAACTCGTAAGACTCTCCTAATACATGTCACAATTAAAAGCATGATCTAATCTTATAATCATACTCTTGCTTATTTTTTCAATGTAAAGTGATATTCACTCAACTTCATATTTTGTGTTGTTTTGTCGAAGTCTAATTTAATTGGGGAGTTTGTACATTTTTGGGTAAGGCCAAAGGGGTAGTCTAGTCAAGGAATAGCAATTAATGGTGAAAAAAGCCCTTGGGATTAGTCCGGTTGATTGGTAGATTTACTTCTTCCTCAATTAATCAGGACTCGATTTTTATGATTTTGTGAATTTCCTAGTCTTAACGTGGATAACATGCCTTTAACTGAATAGAAAAATAAACTAGTGGAGATGCACGTAAACGCCTGACCATATCTAACAAGCAATGGTGAAAAAAAGGTCATGTGACAAATTGACATGTAATGGGATTGAAATTGAGGGTATTGACTAATGACAGAAGAACCGACACCGACACGCTGTTAAGTTGTTAACGCGCATAAAAATTTCCCTCCAAGTTCTACCGATTATTATACTCCACACCCACAACAATTTGTTCACTATCGCTTTGTTTACCTGGTCTGCTGGTCATGCTCATTCCGAGTCCTACTTTCAAAATTGAAATCTTTCGTTTTGTCCATATTCATTTTCTAAGAGACCTTGTAAAAATTAAACTTAATCCGATATCAGTAAGTGCTTGATTTTGTTTTTTTTTTTGGTCATTCGTCATTCATAATCTATTACATGGGAGAGAGGGAAATATGACTTGATCCCGGGATGCAGTATGGGGCATCCAAGAGCTCTATCGCATGAGCTAGCCACCACTTGCATAGTAAGTGCTTGATTTGATTTAAGAATCCAATTCTTGTGGAGGAATTTTGAAGAAAAAATAAACTTAAACATGAAGTAATTTTTGACGTCTGATTGAGTTGAAGCTTTGCATAGTCTCCAAACAAATGAATATCATAATATGAACAAATGAGCGATTTTGATTGTCAAATGAGATCCGGAACTGCTGAGCGTTGACCTTCCCTTCACTCATCAACATAGAGGAAGTAAACAATTATGAAATGAATGCCAATTTCCATGTAGTTTTGTTTAAATATTGGTCTTCCATAAGCAAATAAGGAAGGTAACCAAACAAAGGCCTAAGATAATTAGAAATGATTTTCGTCAAAGAAGAGAAAATGAATTAAGCTGATGGATTGTTTTTTCCAACTCTTGTCCATCCCGAACGGATTTGGCCAAGTGGGCATGAGAATAAGTTTTTTTCTTTATGAGGTCACATATTCAAAACCCACGAAAGCCAAACATTCCAAACCTTTGAACCACTAGAGAATTTGCCCGGTCGTTAATTACAAAGTCCCAAAATTAGTCCAGCTGCCAGCTGGATGAGACATTCCATTATCAATAAATAAATAAAAAAAACCTTTCGTATATCTGGGACATAACAACATTTGGCTCTCTTTCAGAATGACGGGAAAAAAAACTAAATTGAAAATATTGACCTTATTTCTAGAGTGACTGATACTTGCAAAATAATTGTGAGACGTTTTAAATAGGGTGCTAATGCCAAAACTCTTTTTGATTGTGCCAAAACTTAAGTGCATGAAATGGCTTGTACTCATGTGTAAAGTACAAACTTTTTATGAATTGGAATTTTAGCACAATCAAAAAGAATTTTGGCATTATCACTGCCTTTTAAATATCATCATTATCATAAGAGTAAACCCGTAAACCCTAAGTGCAACGTGCAGCGTGAGGGATCACGGGGGAAAGCTATGGGCAGTCGGACAAATTAAAGCAATGCGAGTGAGAATAGTCGAGTCACTCCTCCAGTAGGAGCATTGAAAATAAACTTTGATGGCGCTTTTGTATCTAGTAGGAAGCGAGGAGGTGTTGGGATAGTGTTAAGGGATGATCATGGTCGATTTGTGATGGCTCGGGTAGGTCTGGTTGCGGCGGTAGGGAGTGCGATAATGGTGGAAGCCTTGGCGCTCCGTGAGGCTATGGTTCTTGTCTCTTTACAAGGTTACGGGGCTGTCATTTTTTTAGGGAGATGCCAAAGTGCTAGTGGACATGGTTAATGGCACCACATAGGTGAATTACGAAGTGGAGGTGATAGTTCATGACATCAAGTTGATTTGAGAAGGGCTGGCTCCAAATTCAGTTCAATTTATCAGACGCGGGAGAAATAGTAGTGCGCATGTCCTCGATCAAAGGACGATAAATGAAGACAATTGGAGGGAGTGGAAAGAGTTTCCACCAGTATGGCTTTGGGATTCCTTGATTTATGTGTATCTTTTGAGTTTTCTAAATGAATGGAGTATCGCTTTTGAAAAAAAAAGAAAAAAGAAAAAAAAAACACCCTAAAGATTTGGTCAAGTCTGATGAGACTTGAGAGTTGCTATCAATTTCTATGGTGTCATCAGTACTTAATTATATGCTTATAATAAAAAAATAATAATAATAAAATCAGTACTTATATGAGACTACTATTAGTAGACGGTTAGACCCCGTGAGTTATCCCAAAAATATGGAGAGGAAAAAAAAAACTCCTACAAAAATAAAAAATCCACAAAACTACAGTATATGTGGGATATGCCGACGTGGCGCAACATTTTGATTGATGTGGGGTCTCTATCTTTCTTTGTTCTTGTTTTTTACGTGCACAAATGAAATGGGCCTATTTGGAAAGACAATGTCAAAGAGAGTGGAGCTCACATGGAAGAGAAGGTCGGCAACTAAGACTTCAATGTGTACTTCATACGCGCATTGCATTTGGCACGATTTGCACTAAAGTCAGCTTTATCTCATATGCAAGGAAACCTCCACTTGAAATCTTGTGACGATTGAGTTATCTTAGGAAACGGCACGGTCGCAGTCACGCGGTACTCCAACTCTCTAAATCATAACATCACCACGTAATAGGAGTAGAATTAAGTGATAATTAAGTGATTTAGCGTCATCTATATATATCATTTCCAAGAAATAACCACTGATACAACGTCACGTGCCATCCTCAAGAAATAACCTATATTTTTTTATTAATTCTATAATTTATAATGTCCGAATCAACTTAAGTGATCACGACAAAACCATCCATTCCGGCGAAAATAGAACATACTTGAAATTCATACAATTTGTGATTAAACTGAGACTAAAAAACATAGGTGGTGGGAATTGCACTACATAATTTACCATCGGTTTTGCTAATCACAACCCAGTAAACCGTGAATAATGTACATATATAATGACAAACAAGTTAAAATTTTATGCAAATTACACGGATTACAATATACATTTTTAAATATTAATATACCTTTTGCCGACATTACGTATCCTTTTACAAAGATTGCATTTTTCACTTCCGTTTAGGGCATCTCCAGTCGTAGAGTTAAAAATGTGGTGTTATATGATACAAAAGTGTAAAAAGTAGGTCCTATTTGTGTGTAGTTATGACACAATGTGTTGTTAAGGTAGGGAGTGTTGCAATGGTACTGTTAGAGTGTTGTTAAAGTACAAAAAGTAATCCAATATTTTATCCCTTTCTCTCTCCTCTCTCCTCCCTTCTTCCTTTCTCTTTCCTCCTTCTCCACATTCTCTCTCCTTCTGCCAGACTTTCCCTTCTCACTTTTTTGTGTGTCACTCTCTCTCTGCGGGGCCCAGTTGAAGGAATAATAACCGTACCACCAAGTTGTGTATCTGACTATGTCTGCCCCTATTTTTTATGACACTAACTACACTTAAGCAACACTATTGGGGCATATTTTCCCATATTTTTAAGTTAACTGTGTTATTTCTTACACTAATTTCAACTTATTCTCATGACTGGAGATGCCCTTAGCGCGTCCCCTGCCATTTGTCAGCTTCCAATACCTCATTGGCTCCTTCCAGGATCTATCCAACGGCTCTTTTGACAGGAAAACCATATAAAATGTGAACACATACCTACAATCATAACAAACATATACCAAAAATTAAAACACTATATGGGGCAGTTCCCCTCACACGAATAACATAATATTGGACATAATTTTTTTTGTGTGAGCCTCACGCTAATGATCGGAGCCATTCAATTTGTTTAAAACATGATTTTAAGAGTCCCGTTAAAAATCAATTCATTTGGATATCAACAAAAGCTTGTTCGGTTCATTCAGTTGATTTTTGTCATATTTGACATGATAAAATTGAATGAACCAATCAAGCCTTTACCGATATCCAAATAAGTTGATTTTTTACAGGAACTCTTACAAACATGTTTTAAACAAATTAAACAACTCTGATTGTTAGCTTGGAGCTCGGATTATCGTTGTGTCAACTGTTTTGTAATTCGTTGTGTGAGGGGAATGCCTCCTAATACTAATAACAAATATATATAGTATATGTTTCGTGAATCCACCGGCATTAGCCGTTGCAATGCCAATTCAATCACAACCTAACAACCCTCTTCTCCCATCACAATAAGTACCTTCGCTTTCCCTCCCAAACCAAGCTAAATCCCACACCCTCCCAAGACTCATTCCTTCACACACATACACACATATCTATATATAGACGCGCCTCCCTGAATAGCCATCAGTACCATCCAATGGACTGCATAGTTCTGCCCGTGTCGATACTAGCAGGGCGGTGTTCGTGCTCACGGACAGCGTACCGGCCATTGTCCGACGAGGATTTTGGTGATTCGGATGAGCCGGTGACGGTGGTGGTGGGGAAGGAGAAGAGGGAATTCGTTGTTGAACCTTTTGTCCTCGAAGAAAACCCGTTTCGGGTGTTGATCGATTTGCTAAAGGAAGACAACTGTGTGAATTATATTAAGAAGAAGAGAGTGGTTTATGTGGATGTGGATGCTATTTTGTTTGAGCACATGTTGTGGTTGATGAAGAATGATTGTTCTTACTTGTTTCAGCTCAATATCAGGGAAATTGTTGATTTCTATGCTCAAGAATAGTTGAGAGTTAAAAATCAGAAAAAAAAAAAAAAAAAAAAACAGAGAAAAGGTATTACTTTCTGTATTTTTTTTTTTTTTATATAAAAATTCATGTTGTAAAGAAACGAACAATTCGTATTCATGGTCTACGATGCTATAAATAAATTGTATGCATACTCTTACTCTTAATCATTTTCCTCTGTTATTTGTCCTTTTTATTGATTTGCAGTCATGTGGGTAGCTTTGATCAATGAATTTGAGCTTCTGCTTAGTTAATCAAGCTCGAGATCAATTCAGGTCAATGATTCGAGCACAACCTCAAGCGCAGTATAATTGTGTTGATTGTTTCTTGAGTTGTTCGGCCGACTTCGACTTGGGCTTCCTTAGTAAAACTTCATTTTGGATGTTTTCTTATACTCTCTCCGTAACATAAAGTTGATCTTTTGGGGATTCCAACTTTTTAACGAGACATGCATTAAATGCATGTTTCCTTTGGACTCTCCAGTTTGGTGGTAAGTTGTAACTAGGCCAGAGAGCTTGGAACAGTTTTCTTTGTTAACGTTGCTTGTACTTGCCCTAACTTGGAAGAACTTCTCTCTCTCTCTCTCTCTCTCTCTCTCTCTCTCTCTCTCTCTCTCTCTCTCTCTCATGTTTCTATTGCATTTTTAGGTTTCTGTCAGTGTCTATCAAATACATTGACAAAGGTCTATATTTGGCATAACGTAGGATGGAATTTGTTAAGGATTGATTGCAACATCTTTCCAACTTTCTTCAGCATTAATCGTGCAATTACGTTAACAACGGGGACGACGTGACTGATTTCGATCCATACACATACAAGAAAACTAGTGCATGATGGATTCGTTAAACGATTTTGATGACATATAGGACATGCCAGCAGTTTCAGCAACCCCTAGGGTTGGCAAAGTGTAGTGTTGGTCATCGTAAGTTCGTAACCGGGGCTTCAGGAAGCCTTTGGCATCGTGGTATGGGTTCGACTCCCACCTGCGTGCTATCAATTCATGTGTTGAGCCAGTTTATACAGAGTTGTATCCAGATTTCAATTGAGTCACTCCGCTAATTGACTGTGGGATTAGTCTGACAATGGACCAAATACGGACTTATCAAAGAAAATGCCTGCAGTTTTAGTCAAGTGCTTAAGGATTGTAATTGGCGGGGTCAAGGGCATTACTCCAACCTTTGTGTTCTCATGAATCTCATCTATACATGGTTCTAGATTGGCCCAACAAAATTCATGTCAACATTATGCAAACTGGATTTGGGCTTTGCCATTAAATTTTTTCGTAGGAGACTAGCAATTGTATTGGGCTTATGAGGTAACCCAATGCCATGGGCGAGGTTACGTTGAGTCACTTGACCTCACCGGCTTCCAAATGCTTTCATCCGTCGACAAATTTTATCCCCTTAAATTTGTCAAATTTCTTGACACTATATTAAAAATCCCAATTTATTCTTTAATTATGCACGAAAGTATTTTATCTTTTTGTCCGAAAAGTGCAAGCATCTTCTGGACTGTATTTTAGGGACGAAGGGTTCCGGATACACGTTTCCTTTGCTCTTTTCAAGACATCCAAAAGAACATATTTTCTGGTTAAAGTTACAGTAGTGTTCGCTTAAAATTTAAAGGGCTAAGTTTTTGGATTCCTAATCCTAAAAAGACTGATTAAAAGGGTGATTAAGGGTGCCTTTCGGCTTTTAAGAAAAGGCTTCCCAGTGGGAAGCTATGAAAAAGGCTATGTGAGAATGCCTTGTATTTGGCATGCACTTAATTAGTAAGGAGCAGGGTTGCAATTGGAATTTTTTTATCATTGCGTCAACAATTAAAAGAAATGGTTAAATTAAGAGACTTGAAACCAAAGTTT
>JAXBDA010001330.1:0-17289 GCA_036023075.1 Gaultheria prostrata | reverse complement strand
ATGTGAGAATGCCTTGTATTTGGCATGCACTTAATTAGTAAGGAGCAGGGTTGCAATTGGAATTTTTTTATCATTGCGTCAACAATTAAAAGAAATGGTTAAATTAAGAGACTTGAAACCAAAGTTTTTGATTTTTGCACCAACATTTAGATATCAGAAGCACACCATATGTATGTGACATCTTATAATCAATTATGCCCTTCATTTTTTCAGGGCCTCAGAATTAGTTGAAGTTCACGCAAATTGGATCGGACAAAAACAGTTGTCAAATTTTCTTAAAAAAAGCAGGTGCGGGTGCGGGTGGTGGTACCAATCATTTTCTGATCACGTCGACCTCCGTGTTATTAGTGTACTAGTTAAATGTTGATCACAATCATATGAGTTGGATATTCTGAATACAACAAATTAGGCACATTAAGTTAATACTAATTAATCTCCATGCATTATCTTAATCACAAATGAGTTGCCATCATCATTATTGTAGAGCATAGAGCATCTCTGTTGAGTCAGTATAGTTAATGTCACACCCACTTTTTTATATATGGTTAGATTGGATTAAGATGCTCTGGTATGTTATGTGTGGAAGGAAAACAAAAAACAGAAACAGAGACAGAAAACAAAATTTTTATAGACTGCTCGAGCAGCAACCTATTTTATAGACTGCTCGAGCAGCGATTTTAGGGAAGCATTCTATTTCTCAGATTTTATTAAGGTGGTGCAACAGAACTACAGAGAAGCCGGTTAATTACACAATTAGTTTAGATTTGATTATCTATGAAGAATTAATTGATGAGATTAATCAAGGTGGTTAGAAATCCAAAGGAGATTCTAATGGTGGCGGTGTGGTAGAGTGTCGGTTGGGTCAGCACTTTCCATAGAGGCTTGGGCGCTTCGTATCGCATGTGCTACGGCCAAGGAGAGTAATCTTGATGAGGTAATCTTCGAATCTGACTGCAAACAATTGATTGATTGTGTGACTGTTGGAAAAGCTGAATGTCTCCCTGGGGTGTAGCTGCTATTTTGGATGATATCGGGTCTTGGGCAAAGTCTAGGAGATGGCGGTTTCGGTGGTGCAAGAGAGAGTGTAATAGAGGGGCGCATTGGTTTGCTTCAAAATGTATAGAGCGTAATGTTGTTTTTTCTTCGGGTTGTATTCCGCCCGGTCTAGAGTCTTTGTTGATCAGGGATTTGACTTAGTTGTTGCCTATATATATATATATCTTGACATCTTCAAAAAAAAAAAAAAAAATTCAAACAGGAGATGTGTGCTAAAATTTCTCTCTGAAAACATGCTGCAATTTACAATGCTAGCTTATCAGAGATATGTCGCAGTGTCATTGCTTAATTGCTGCTTAGCTATCTGACGATATTAAAAACAAAAATACATATTCTGTCGTTTCCGGTCCTGTTTGGCAAACATTATTTATTGTGTGTATGAACTAAGATGCCAAGTTAGTAAGATTCAAACATAAAATCTTTTTAAATCTAAATAAATAAGTAGTTTAGCAATGTTAACCGAACGGTGCGTGAAAGTGATGAAGCGGGGGGCAACCATTGCCTAACGTAATATTATTTTGATAGCTCAAGGTATCCGGTCCAACTGGGCTAGCAGGCCGATTATAATTGAAATTCATTTCAAACAAGTTGTACTCAAAGGACTCTATGGATACAACTAAAGATTGAAGGAACTGTTTTAAGTATCACATCTACATTCATACGCAAAAAATAAACAAATACTAAGTCACACAGTAAAAACATGAGACGTGAGAGCCATGCATCACTGATTTTTGTTTGCATGGGTTTCAGCAAAACTTGCCTTTGTCCTCCAAATGATTAGTTCAGAGAAAAGAGGCATATTGTGGAGTACTTATTAAGCATGTTCATGTTGTGTACTTATTAGAAATTAAAAATTACTTAGAAAACAGATCTGGATGCCCTCCACTCCACTTGATGGAATGAACCGGTTGAATTCAGTTTTATTTTGCAACTATCGATGGGGGACAGGCGGCGGCGTATAAGGCCCTCTTAGGGGTCCAGTATAAATGATCCCAACTATTCAAAAATTAAAAAATATTTTTTCAATTGGCCTCACAAGAAATCAACTCAAACGGATACGTGCAATTAGTTGATATATACATATTTTTCATTCATGATCCCATCGGTACCCAACCCATCGGTTCCCTTGGGTTTTGTTGTTTATTTTAGAAACCACCTTCATTTTAATGATCGTAATTGTTCAGGCTTTAGAGTTCGTCTAAAAATTCAACCATGCCTCAAAGCACATTGATGGAATATTAATTGTTTGATATGGTGATCTTGAAAAAATTGATTCGAATCTAAGTGTTACTTCCTTATTTTTTATAAGGTAAATGTGTTTCGAAACCCATATCATCAAGTAACATCTCATCTCATAAACAAACTACATTTTCGGTGCGGTTGCAACTATCGACGAACTCTAAAATAGGAACGATCCGAAAATGAGCTCATAATTAATGGACACCCAGTAGTGGAGTGGACCGGGGAGGATCCGGATCTTTAGAAAACACACAAAGTGGAGCATATCATCTCAGAAGAAGAAGTAGATCGAGAAAGTCAGCTCAACAATTAATGCAATTACATTTACTACGTTTGTTTTGTTTCTAGGGAGGCACCAAGAAATTCAACAAGTAGAAACCCCCACCCCCACCCCCACCCCCTGGAAAAGGAAAACCCTGGCTATCATATTTGACTCTTATTATGTCGGTTGATTCATTCAGCTATGCCAAAAAAAAAAAAAAAAAAAAACAGTGATCGAAATCCTTGATTTCAAATCTCACTAAATTTAAAAGAAGGGTATTTCTAACCTAACCCGAGCGGTGAATAATATGCATATAATATCAAACAAATTCGTATTAAAAAATAATATAGTACATTTTCCTTGAAGAAGACAATTTCCAAAAGTGAAAAAAAGAAAAGAAAAGAAGATAAAAAAGAAGAAAACTCATAATAAAAGCAATCGAGAAAAGAGCCATAATCATAATAATTAATGCTCAAGTAAACAAAATTTCCTGACCTTCATGATTCAACAAGTCTATTTCCACTCAAATGCATCAGCAGCTTCAGCTCAATAAATTCCCCCATTTTTTACCTCAGAAATTGTTCTGTTTCCCTAAATTTCTCCCACTCCGTTTCGAAATTACACAAAATCCATCAAAATGCATCAACCGGTAACTGATTAATGCACAAGATTTTGTTGGGAAAAATACGATACAATTTTCCAACAGATTCCAAGAAAATGGACATTGCAGTGAAGCAAAACAAGAACAGAATCCTAATTACTTTCTAAACACAAGCTAAATTCTCAAACCATTTCCTTAACAGGGAGAGAGTTACATAAAAAAAAAACCACCCAAAAAGAAAAAAAAAAAACCCAGAAAGTCTAACAAGGAGAAAAAACAGAAATTAAACAATCGAGAAGAAAGAAGAACCATAATCGTCACCGCAAACGATTATGGTAACAAAATTTCCTGACCTTTGTGATTCAAGAAGTCTATTTCCACCCAAAATGCATCAGCTTCATCTTAAACTTGTTCCCACCAAATCCCCATTTGACCTCAAGAAAATTTTCTCTGTTTCGCAAATTTCTTCTCCCACACTGTTTCCGAATTACTGCTACCAATTCATCAAAATGATGGACGCCCCATTGAGTTACCCGCCCATCCATCGCCCGGTAACTGATTATTACCGCCCATATTTAACGGTAAATTGAAAAAGGGAAGCCCACCGGCCGAGTCGGTAAATTGGTGGTGGTTGTTGTTATTATTAACTCCTGTTCCTCCTCCTCCTGTACCCGATAAATTATTATCCGGTACAGGCGGCTGCATCTGAAGCAGCGCTGCCGTTGGCTCCTCCTCGTCCAACGGCAGCCTCTCGTACGCTACATTCGTAAACGACGACGCGATCACGATAACCGGTCCCGCCGCAGTCAGCTCCCCCACCACGTTGCCGCCCACTACCTGCCCTTGCCCTCCTGCCAGAAACACGCTCAAGCTCGTCGCACCCGGTGGCGCCGGCGGAGGCAAGAACGACCCCGTCAGAGACAGTATCTCGAATCTACCCTGTAAAGTCACCACCGACCCCGCCGCCGCCGGCTGCCGCAAGCTGACGTTGGTGACCGTGCCGGTGCCGCTCAGCACGCAGATCCCCCGTTGGCGGCGGCGGGCGTACTCGGCCACCGAGTCGAAGACGTCGCACCCGTTTCCGATTTCCAAGATGTGTGCTCGTAATGTGTTTGCGCTCTCTTTCGTGATGATTACTGGGGGCTTGGGCTTGTTTTTAGATCCAGCCGGGCGGCCTCTGGGACGGCGGCCGCCGATGTCTGAGCCGCCGTTAGTGGTGGTGGTGGGTGAGAGGTCGAGGCCCTGGTGGTGGTCGTCGGTGAAGGAGTTGTGGTGGAGATTGTGTAAGAAATGAGAGTCTAGATCAGCCATGGGTACAGTAGAAAGGGGGCAAAAAAAGAAAGTAAAGAGACAAGATGCAACAGAAAACAGGGGGGGGCAAAATTATTAAAATTGAGAAAGCTTATACATTAATCAAAATTCAAAACTGTTTTTTGGGTTTTTGTTTATTTTTTAAGAGAGGGAAGGGGAAATTTTGATGAAAGAGAGATCTTAGAGCTTGAACTCTGGATATGAACAGAGATTTTTGATAAAAAAGTATAGTGAGGACTGAGGATTTGGTGAGGGAAGAGGAAGGAGAGGGGAAGGAGGAAGGGAAGGACTGTATGTGACAATGACTTTTTAATTAACACTAGTTAGTTTTGCATCCGGCTCAATAAATTGACTAATTCGTCTCGTCTCGGTTGGACTAATTGATTTAGGAGATCAATTCTGTCGTTCATCACCCGAGACGTAACTAAAATTAGAAGAAGATTTGATATTGTGAGAGCGAAAAAAGATTTCCAAATCAAAGAATTTGCATATAACTTTTGGAAAATAAAAAACAGAACACAGATGTAACTTCCAAAATAGGACATTGATCAGAAAGAGACGACCATGTATAGAAAGAAAGAAATAACATCATGTGATTTGAGATGGGTGTTTGTTTGTGGATGGGGTTAGACGATTGGATTGTGTGTTGGGTATCTTGTCTTGTGGGTAGCCTTAAAAAAGGAAAAATTATTCAATGGTTTTGAAACCACAGCTAACGCAGTGTTTTAACTTTCAAAGGCCCCCCCCAAAGTCTTTTAACTTTTTGTGAAAAATTGTCTGTTTGGTCTATTCCGTTGTTTCCTATGAACTTTTGTGTATGAATTTTGGTTTATACTATATTTTTACATTTTCGACTCGTCGAGATGAATGATTCGATGTAAAAATTCAACTCAAATTTATCAAATTCTAAGAGGCAAACAAAAAGTTCATGCTGAAAAGTTGCAAATAAGTTAGGGCCTGTACGTCTTTTAATAGAGAACTATCATCTTAGGACTACGATATACATCGATAGAAGGTAAGTGAGAAAGTTAGTGAGTTAACGATCAAAGACAGTTCGAAGTCTCTCTATAGACTCGAAGCTCGAACCTCTCCTTAGAAGCCAAAGGGTACAACCAAATTGGCTAACAACTACATCTGAATGGATGGAGAATTTGGGTGCATATAGAGTACCACGTGATGGTACCCGGCGTACATTCCGACTATAGAAATGAACGACCATGGTAGAACGGTACGGATACCACGTAGTACCCGACTACCCGTAAACATATTTTGTGGGGGTGATGATATGTAGTCAATGTCCTATAGGAAAGGACCTGGAAACAACCATGTGGGTACCTGAATAATCAAATCACTTGTGGGGGTTAGACTTTGTTTAATGTCGTGGTTAAGAAGCAAATTTGACCAAGTCTTTTTGGTTGGGAGGAAACGTGAGGGAGCAGAGGAATCCCTAATTTTCTAATCCAAAGAAAGTAAACAACCAACGGAGGAAATGGGACAAGTGGGTGATGCGGCGGCTGGGTCCCACTTTTGTCGTCTTTCTCTCTCTCGCTCCCACCCTGGACGGACGGCCCAATTTCCCCTCCGCTTGCTAGTGTAAGTAGGGCTGCAAATGAGCCGAGCTGTTCGCGAGCAGCTCGCAGCTCGGCTTGGTTCGTTTACTAATCGAGCCGAGCTCGAGCTCGAGTTTTGGGCTCGTTTACTAAACGAGCCGAGCTCAGCTCGCGAAAGCTCGACTCGGCTCGCAAAAGCTCGGCTCGTTTAATAGGCTCGGCTCGTTTAAAGAGGCTCGTTAAGTAAATTAGTCTGACTCGGCTCGATAAGGGCTCGGTTCGTTTACTACCGAGCCGAGCTCAAGCTCGAGTTTTGGGCTCGTTAAGCAAACGAGCCGAGCTCGAACACCTCAAAGCTCGGCTCGGCTCGTTTGCAGCCCTAAGGGTAAGTAATCGGGTAACTTTCGAGGAACGAGGCATCGTGTGGTATCATCTACTTTCCTCCGTCTAAATTTATTGGTCTCTTTTGGCATTTTCAGCTATTCTATAAAGACCGTCAAAATTAAAAAATGACGGGACAAAAGGGACTAACAAATGGAAATGAAGGGAATATGTTATATATTCCGGTTAATGAGTTGGCACAACACTTGTTGTCTATTTCACCGCTGACATTTTGTCTCTTAAGAATTTAACAATAGTGATAGATGATGATACGCCTGCTAAATCTATGGTTTCGTGATTTAATAAGTATCAAATGACGGACAAAAGGGACCAACAAATGGAAATGAAGGGAATATGTTGTATATTCGGTTAATGAGTTGGCACAACACTTATATTTTTTGAACTTTTGTAATTGAAACACATGCAATATCGATTCCTTTTTAAAGATACCTTAAAGATATACCTCAAAATATCAATTTTGTAAAAAATGGATGTACAAATTTAAAGTTTAAGCAAGTAAATCAAAAAAAAATTATACTCCATTTTTGGAGGAGATCCTCTATTTTTCCTTCACCCTCCATATTTGGAGGATCAAAGTCCATCCTCCCAAATGGACGAGAGCTGAGGATGGTTGGAGAATGGTTTTCCTCCAAAATGAAAAAATGGAGATATCGAGTTTGGGTTAATATGCTATTCTATTTACGTCAATTATGGGGTGCTGATCGTTTCAATATTTATTTTTTTTATAAATGCCAATGTGCATCAAAAACTTGTACCATGTGGAGGGTACAAGAATTCACTAAAACTTTGGCATTAAAAAAATATTTTTAGCTTTGTCATATTATGTACGTAGATTGTTTTTACAAGTAATATAGGCCTCTAATTTTTTGTGTTCTTTTATATAGAAGACCTAAACTACGGTTGAAAATCGAGGGCTCAAGCTCATAATTCAGAGTTATCTTAAAATGTGAAAAAGTCGGAGTTTAGATTGAAATGTTGAGCTCGTAATTCATCCTGTCGGCAGTTTTCCCGAATACTGCAAGCCATGCAATAGGCCATTTTTCGGCTCCTTGAAGGACCTAATTCAACAATCGATTTTAATCATGCATATTGTAGATACCTGTACGTTTAAAATTATGTACACAGTACACCAACTAGCGTGTGATCAAAACACAAAAACAAATCAAACTCGGGTTCTACACAGGAACGAAACCCAACAAGATTCAATTCTCATTTGTTTTTGTGTTTCGATTACACAATGATTGATGTCCGATTTAACATGATTTCAAATCACAATAAGCATGTCAATGAGAGATCGATCTCCTGATCTACATTATGAACGAAACCGATTACTCCTATTAAACAAGGTCCGTCAAAGGGCCGAAAAATGACTAACTGAATTTCAGCAAAACTCTCATAGAAGCCACGGTGTCCTATTCTAAAATTCACTTATCCGATAAATTATTTCATGGTTCTATTTGTGTGTGTGTGTGAATAACTAATATTCTGCTCATGGCACGTTGACTCCAGAAAAACGGGAAAGAGAGATTAATTTAAGAGATACATACCCGTTAGTTATCAGTTATAATTGTATTAAGTTATGGTAATTAAATTATTCACCTTCAAATTTAAAATAAGTAAAGATACTCCTTGATTCAACTTTTTGCAAGTTAGGATAAAAGTACAAACAATTTCGTTGACTTGATGCTTTGGGCTAATTATTATTTGCATGCCAAAGGTTGTTCTCTTACCAACACAATATTCAAACTACATTAATGCTACGCTTACACTCTCTGGGTTACATCCTATCCGGATGTCCGACACGTGTCCCTTCTCTCTCCTTGACTTTCTCTCTCTCCTACACGTGTCGGATATCCGAATAGGGTGTAACCCAGTGTGTAATCCACCCAGAAGGTGTAAACGTAGCATTACTCATTCAAACTCTCCGTTTCAGCTGCAGCATACGTACATACATGGGGAGAAAGGAATAGGACAATTTTCCAACAGTCAGCTCTGGAGGTCCAATTAGGGGGTGTTTGGGAGCCTACTTTTCAGCTTTTCATTTTCAACTTTTTGGCTTTTTGGCTTTTTGGATTATGGCCAGAATGAGTTTTGAATTTAGGAGGAGTGTTTGGGAGAAATGTGCAAAATGCATTTTGAAATTGAGAGGAAATGGAAAATGAGAAGTAGAATCCCAAAAGGAGCTCCCAAGCTCATTTTGGCTTTTGGCCTGGAAGATCAAAAACGGAGAATGCATTCTCCTGGAATGAATTTTCAAGAGTGTCGGCCAAACAGGAAGAAGCAGAAAATGAGAATGCCAAAATGCAAAAACTCGGCGCCCAAACAGCCCCTTAATGCCTTAGTGGTAGAATTATGGAGATCGAGGATGTGAGAGCAAAACCAACAGCTTAGGCATACATGCACTTTAGCTATTTTGGCTACCAAAAATGCTCAAAATTAACCTTCAGCAGCTTAGCCATACACTTGTGCAAAACACCTTTTGCTACAGTCCTTTGCTAAATGTACCCAACAACTGTTCACTGGCAATATTTTGAGTGTTGAAAGAGATGTTAGGCAAAATAGATTATATTGTTGGAGAGCCTGTATTTTCTCCCGGAGAAAGGTCCCCTCTTTGTTGGTGATACAGGGTATTCCGATTCATTTTGCGCACACCTTAGATTTTACACGCTAACATGTGGGGGTGAGGTAGGCTGGAAATTTGCTAGCATGGAGAATTAAACCTGAGACTGTAGGAGGGCGCAAACTCCTAAGTTCCAGGCCAAGACTACTTTGGACAATCCGTTGGGGTGAAAAGTTCCCTTTTCGGCTAGTAACAGATGGATATGTGTTTAATTCTTTGGAACTGAGGAGTTTGCTCAACCATAAAGTCTGAGGTTCGTAACCAGTATCACATATGCTATCAACTCTTGTAGGGCCAATCTATAATGCATTTTGCCTAGACTTTAGTTGAACTCCCCGCTAGTGGGCGATGAGATTGGGTCCCTAGGGCCAGTCCAGTTGTGTATGAGATGATCCAGAAAACCTGTTTAAAAGAAAAACCACACGAATAGTTGAGATTTGTAACGTACTTGAAGTAGTGTTGTCTTGAGTTTGTAAAGTGGATTGGGCCCTGCAGTTTTAGATGTGTTAGGGCAAGTGAAAGAGGCGCCAATTAGCTATTTTTGCTAGTCCAAAACACAAAATAACCTTTCAACAACATCAATAAAAACATACTCCATTCGTCCCTTTTATAGTGTAGACATTTTCATTTTAGGATGTCCCTTAATAAGTGTGTGTTTTGAAAAGTTAATGGGTAAAAGTTGTACAATTATGATTTTGCCCTTTTGAAAAGTTAGTGGGTAAATAGTTAATGAGTAAAAGTGGAGGATAAGTTTGGAAAGTGGAGGTAAAAGGTGATGTGGAAAGTGTGACGTGGAGCTAAAATTTGTGTGAAAGCTGTAATGATGATGATTCTTTAATAAGTTGGATTTACGAAGCCACACATTTAAAAAGGAACGAAGAGAGTAGGTATATTATATTTGCTACAGTTCTCAACATTTTTCATAGGTCCTTTATATTTGCTAAAGTACCTCAACAAAAATGTTGAGCTACAATTCACAAGCTACTCCTTATTTTAGATGTTTTAAATATATTGAACGGTTCGAATTATCAAAATTCAATTGGGAAATGTACAATTAAGGATCTAATATTAACCCACAATCAACACATCAAGAGGGGTTTTGTAAAGAGTGAAAGTAGTGAAGCCCATTCATTATGGGGCTGCTCTTGCTATTTTGAGGTTAATTTATAAGTGTAGTTGATTTCACAAGTCATAACTATTTGGGGCACTACTGTAATTTTTTACAAGATAATTGAGAAATGAAATAGACTTAGGGAAATGATTTTCACACCTCTTTATATATATATATATATATATATATATTTATTTATTTACTTGAAAGTACCAAATTGCCCTTCATATGAAAAAAGTGACTCATAAGGCACTACAAGAAAATACACCAAAGCCGACTAAATAAATTTACCTGGCAATTGGTGTACCATTGCCGACTAAATTATCTTATTTGTTGAAAGTATACTTTTACCGACTAAAAATACATTTTACTCGGGAACAATGTGGCGCCAAGGCTGATTTTTGGTGGGAAATTTGATGCCGACTAAAGTTTGGTCAGAAAATCTTGGACGATATTTCCTGACTAACTTATTTAGTCGGCATTCATCAAATTTTTGAATACTGTTTTTTTTTTTTTGCGCCAATTTAAAAATTAACGGAATTGTTGGCGGGGGATTTTGGTGTTCCTTGCTAAGTCTCTTACTTGTTCTTCTGTCAATTGAACATGACTTGTAAAATTAGTGCCCTTGTTATCTTGTTCCATGTACCATGAGATTTTAAGACCTCGAGGTGAAGAGATAATACTATCATAGTAAGCTTCCTTGATTTTACAGCATAATCCTCGGCTTGATTGTTCTTTTTTCTTTTTACAGATTGATGATACTTTTGGTGGAGTATCCTGTGGTGCTACTTTTTGCTATGGATCATGAAGATTAGAGTTGAATTTTGGTAGTGTTCTACGTACATTGATGTTTGGCTATCCATTTGCATTTTGAGAGTTTGGATACGTTTTGTTTAATATTACATATAGAGTAACCGTGCTTGGACAATCTTTTTAATTTGCGCTCTAGGAATATGGATTTAAGATGTTAAGTAATGAACCTCAATTTATGAAAGTTATGAATGCAATTATGCCTGGGAATTTCAATTTCTTATAATTGCAGTTAGAGGTGTCAAACGGGCCGTGCTGTGCCGGCATGACCCATTTAATTTCTTGTCAACCGTGCTTCGTGCCGTGCCGTGCGGCCCATTTTATTAATCATTCCGCGTCGTGCCATGACATTTTTTAATAGTGCCGTGTCGTGCCGTGCCCGTGCCGGCGCATCTCTGAGTTTCGTCGATTTTTTTTTGTATATTCTAGCATTGTTCCGTTTAATCTAGCTGAGCTTATTATTATTATTATTTTTGTATATATAACTATACCTATATTTTTTGAACAAACATTAAGAAGAATTTAACAAACATCAATAGGCATTTAATCGGATAAAAAGTATCATTAAAAAAAAAAATTCGGTCCCGATCGATAAGTTTTCTTAACCTGACCAAGAAGAAACTTTACCTAATATATTTCATCAATAGAAACAAGAAAATCAACGGATCGATAGTTAAAATAGTTTCAGTGTATTGAGATTCGCAAAAGATTTGTATTGACATTGTATAAAATGTATAGCATATAATTAGAAAATCCATCATTAAAAATTAATTTTTTTGGTACATTAAAATTAGTATTTGTTGTGCCGTGCTCTATGTCGTGCCCTGTGCCGTGTCCTCTCTAGCCCACTCTGTGCCGTGCCCTTGTCGTGCCTGTCTAAACCCATGTTGTGCCATGCCCAACCTAGTTCCGTGCCGTGTCAGTCTAAAATCGTGCTCGTGCCCCATTTAAATGTATCGTGCCTGTGCCAGCCCGGCCCGTTTGACACCTCTAATTGTAGTAGGTTGGCAATTGGGGATGTAATGATTGTTGATAGTTGCATGAGACTGAAAATGTGGAAAATTTGTAGTAGTTTTTGGGATTTCAGGACTGTTGTCCAAATAATGTTCACCTACAAATGATCAGTTAGGTAACCTTTGCCGACTAAAATAATTATCATCCATCTTCATCCTTTTGAGAACATATACCGACTAAAATTTAGTCGGTGATTACATTACACATTTTTCCGAATAAAAGTTTAGTCGGTGATTAGTGCAAACATTTCTCGACTAAACGTTTAGTAGGTGATTAGTGTACTTGTAGACACCCCAATTTGGACCCTCCAAATACCCTTAAGCCGTGGCCGGATGATTCCCCAATGATGAAATGAATCGAAACATTCTTGAAAGCTAGAATGATGCTTATTCTCTTTCAAAAACCCAAAAGAAAATCTCTTCAAAACAAACCCTACCCTACACCATCTTCTAGCATATTAAAAACCCTCTTTATTGATACATAATACATCTCAATCCGTTTTGAAATGAGGGAGATGTGAGAATTTTACCAAAATGACTTCTTTTTTAACCACCTGTGGGTAAAATGGTCACACATTTTGATGTACAAATTATTTTGGGTCCAAACCTCTTGGGTTGGAAAGTATACTTAACAAGCTTTTCAACGGTACCAACACGCGCGAGATGGAGTTCGGTAACACTCGGGGCAGGCCCGCGAAGTTTGGCATATTGAGCAGTTTGTACAGTACCATATGGCAGTCCGTACAGTGCGTACGACACTGACACAACGCCGTACGACAGTCCAAAAACAGCCTTGGTGACCAAGTTTTCTTGCTCTCCAAAGCATGGCCGACTTTCCCCACTTGTGGACCAAATTAACTTCCTCCCAAAGTAATTTTTGGCTTATAAATACCTCCCATTTGAGAGCAAAATGAGAGGATTCCATTTGTGAGAGGATGGTGTGAGAAATTAGCTTTGTTCTTGAGAGATAAATTATTTTTTGTGAAAGAAACTCTACAAACATGCAAAGTTCCAGTCAAGCATCTCAACTTCTACACACATAAATCAAGCTTTCCGGATCAAAGCACTCGTTACAAGTCCAAGTTCCAAGTCGAAATCAAGGAGCATTGTTCTAAAGCTTAAACAAGGTCAGTAACCATTTAAAAGTTTATGTTCCAAATACTCTGAGGGGTGCCACTGGGCTCAAGCCAATCTTTTATACTGATTTTGGGCTCGGTCGGCCATAAGAATCAACAAAACAAAAGTTGAAGTCTCTAGGTTTGTGTCGTACAACACTATTCAATGTCGTACGGTACTATCCCCCGGGGAGATACATTTCTGATGCCTTGTTTATCTTGGTTTACCCATACCACAGTAGTGCAAAGTATCTCTGATTCAATTTAAATCCATATTGCTTATTCAATTCAATGTTGTATACCATGTTGAATTTCAAAAACCAATTTTTAACTTAAAAAGGCACAAGTTTTGCAAGGTATACACCAAGAGCACATATTAGTCCAATTTTGGTTCGATTACCAAAGAATTTTGAACACTGCCTACAAAAACACCAGTGTCGTATGACACTACACAGTACCGTACGGTATTGTTCAATACAATAAAGTTTCAAAATTAGTTTTCCCTAGGTTGTGATTAACGCAATAATTTTTTAGTTATGTCTTTCTGTTCATATTAATATACTGTCAATCATCATTACTCGTTGTTTATGTGAACAAAGTCTAGCAATAAAAAGTTTTCAAAAAATCCCATAAGCATTCAATAAAGACTGATTTTATATCGGGCGAGAGGGGTGCTTTAAAATCCTTTTCCAAATCCTAGCTCCTGAACCCAGAATACTCGGTTTTCAAATAGACCAAATCCTTTTCCAAATTAGAGGCATGAGAGTCATTATTTTTCAAACTCTTTTAAACGGTTTCTCGGGTATTAAATCCGTTTCCAAATAAAAACCCAGGTAGTGACTCTGAAAATCTTTTTCAAAACAAAAAACATAATTTTCGGTGGCACCGTCCATAAAATGGCGCCTCCTCTCGGGATAATATTAATCCATACTTTGGACTTATTACACTTGTGAGAATAACCTCTCTCAAAAATCCGTCAAAAAGACACGCTTCGCGCTGTCTAAGGAAGGAATAGTGATTCTAACTAGGCCTCGCCCGACCATCCGACTTGGGGCTTTCTGGTTATTTCATTTGTGCAATTCTTTCAAAATATGGACTAATATGAGAATCAGACTTGAAAAATGCTTGTGGGATTTTAAAACCATTTTATTGCTTAACTTTTGCTTTGCATGTGCATCGATGTTAGATAAACCCCACTACTGCGTTTTGGTTACCCTACCCAACTTGCTGGTGTTAGGACAACCAAGATGCTCAGCAATCCTAGACCGAGATGAGTCAGCCTGCGCTTTAACCTTTGCCATACACTTGGCACTAGAAGGCAAATATTGGCTCTAGTCCCTTTGAACCAAAACTGGCCCCACAGGGTAGGATTACATGATTTATCCTATTTGCGGCTTAATGCTTTCTATACATATTGGCATCTTGTTGCATGCATTCACATTAGATGGACCCTAGGTTGCGGTCTTAAGAGGTTGTCTTGACCAATAAAGAGTCATGTACTCCCAATGGATACATGTTGTTCAAATCACATAGTCCTTAGGAAAATGAGGCTAAGGATAATTAAGATGGCTTAAAATCTTCAACAAACTCTCATCAGTAGCCTAATCGAAATTAGGAATAACTAGCCCCCTTTGCTGAGATATTAGTTCTTAAAATCAAAGTCCAAGTTGTTGATGAGAGCCGTTTTCCCCTAGTCTAGGAGACTTTAAATCTTTGGAGTTTGAAACACCTCCAGTGTCAGGCGTGCTCGTACAGGCTCCCTATGATCTAGTCTAGCCTTGAGCACATTTTTTATCTAGGTGTCAACAGCCTTATTGCTCTGTCTTGGATGATCACGAAAGTTGAATGGCCTGGTTCCAACACACAATAACTTAACCTAATGAGTACCGACCTACCCATGGTTGTTGGAAACTTTTTGAGACTTAGGGTGACATACATGACGACACAAACACAACATTATCCTTTTTCAAAATAAAACAAGCAGGGGCATTTCCGAGTTCAATTTATGCTTTATTATCAGCTCTTAGCCATCTAGCCAAACAAGAAAACCTTAACCGCTAAGAGCCAATTTTTAGGACAAGGGTTGACCCGGCCTAAACCTTAAACAATCTTGACAATCAACAGACATGGAAAGATCAAGTGAGTTTGAAACTCTCAAAATGGCTCTGGAGAACAACAAGTACGCAGTGACAATCAAATAGCCCAGCTCATACTCATGATTCAAGATCTCACTACCAGTCTCCCACAACCTCAACAGTTGGAAAATCCCCCACCTCAGGGTAACCCGGAATTGGAAGAAATGATGGCCAAGATTACCAAACTGGAAGAGTCTGTTCAGAAACAGGAGAAAATAGCCACAACCGGTGTTGATATGGACAAGCTATGCCTATTTCCAAAAGCCAAGCTCCCCGAACAATTCAAACAGATAGATTGAGACAAGTTTGATGGAAGTGGTGACCCAAAATCCCATTTGCAAGTTTATGTAGGCACTCTGTCTATGTATGGTGTGGAGAGAGATGTCATGGGCTAGATATTCCAGCAAACCCTAAAAGGGTTTGCGAAGGTTCTTAACTTTGGATGATTCTAAAACGAGGAGTTGGGATGACATTGGGGGCAGCCTTTGTGGCTCAATACAACTATAACATCCAGCTTGAAATGACTTTACGTGAATTGGAGTCTACAAGAGTAGGGCCAAATAAGTCTTTCACAGATTTTGTAAAGAGGTGGAGAGAAAAAGCTTCTCAAGTGATTGTCCGACCTTTTGAAAAGAATCATTACTCGCAACCTATCATCGAATTTTGCTAAACACCTGGTGGTATTTCAGGCTATTGCAACTTCAAAACCTTCTATGAAGCAGGCCTTGCCGTTGAGGAGGCAATCGGTCCGTTATTTTTAAGAAAAGTGAACCTGTTCCCAAAACCAAATGGGTGTACTCTGACAACATAACACATTGTTCCGTGGAGATGATTATACCCAAGCCTCTTCCAGCTACACAAAACAGAATTTCAAGCAAGCCATACCTGTCAACGAGATACAAAGCTCAAACCAACCATTCTCAAATGGCACAAAGAACCCTTCCCAATTCTCTGCATCTCTGTCCTCGATTTATGAGGAGCTTCTCAAAACCAGCCATATCAAACCACTCCATCCAACTCCTCTACCTCAGAAGCTTCCATCTTACCATAACTCAAATTCCTTTTGTGCATTCCATCACAAAATTCAAGACCTCATCGATAACAAAACCATCCTTCCTCCACCAGCAAAAATAAACACCCAGTCAAATCCCAATCCTAATATCGACACCGAACCCATGGGGGATTGCTGCTGAATAAATGTCAAGGCAGAAAAGAAGAATAGACTGTCAAAGACCATGCAATATCTCAATCTTCCACGAGTCTTGGAAGCGTTTAAGTCTAGCCAGATCTTCGAGTCTAGTTTTCAAGTTTTGAGTCAAGTTCTCACCTTTATTGAGTCAGTTTGTTATTTCTGCTTTTATGTCTCTCTTCAAATTCGAGTCTGCAATGTCTTGTTGTTGTTAAGAAAAGAATAAAAAACCAAAAATTAAGCCAGCTTTGTAGTGCGAACTACACACGGTTTGATTCCTTGGAAGGGGATACGTAGGCAACCCTCAATGGTTCGGCCGTAACTTCCAAAAATTAATGTCACGCTTTTATGTCAGAATTGTCATAATAAATTTGAGTTTTTGCAATAATCCCTCAACTTGGAATTATTTTCCACCATCATTTGAGAATCATGATAATCATTTCGAAACATGAGATGGTTTTTGATTGAATTCTCGCCCCACGAAAGAAGAAAGAATTACAGGCATCATTCCCCGATGCCATCAAGAAGCAATGCTTTGACATAGAAAAAGCCTGCTAGGTCGAAAAACCGCAAGCGCAGCCTAGGCAAAAGTTAAGGAAAAGAATTAAATAACTCACTAGATCAAAATTTCAAATATGATCTAGGAAAGAGTTAGAACATACATATATATATATATATATATATATATATATATATATAGAGAGAGAGAGAGAGAGAGAGAGAGTAAGCTTCCAGTCCGGAAAATCCGGACCATTGTGTTTTCGTCACTTTACGGACCAAATCTCGACGATCCGAGCCGTTAGATGTGTTCAAAACATGTTTTTTAGGTCCAAGTAGATAGCGTTTTTCACAAAAACTGCTCCGATCAACCCCTT
>JAXBDA010001329.1:0-56750 GCA_036023075.1 Gaultheria prostrata | reverse complement strand
GTGGACCACAACTTTTC
Organism: Gaultheria prostrata; assembly: GCA_036023075.1. Lineage (NCBI taxonomy): Eukaryota > Viridiplantae > Streptophyta > Magnoliopsida > Ericales > Ericaceae > Gaultheria > Gaultheria prostrata. The sequence continues at coordinate 56,733 of JAXBDA010001329.1, read as the reverse complement.
TAAACAAAAACATCTCCCCAGGCGGGGAGATTTGCTTTAGGGAGAATTTTTTTTTTTTATAGATTTGAGGGGAATAGTTTAATATAGTAAAGTTAAAATAGGGAGTCTGATTTTGTGAGTTTTTGATAAAGTGACTTGCTAATTTATTAAAGGTGTTTTTGAAGTTAAATTTGGTGAAAATTTTGGTGCTCCAGATAAGGATGCTCTAACTCAATTAGGGTGGGAGGTGCCTCCATGGCATGAACTACTCAAATTGCTTCAGAAAACCTTTCACATTTTTTAAGGTAGGATGTGTTAGACCATAAGGGTAGAGGAGGTCACCAGCTTGATAGCATCACATTTCGGGAAGTGGAGGGACCACCGAGGATTTATCCTGGTACCCTGTGGCCTGACCCTTGTCTGCCCAGCGATATATGGACCCTTTTTTGGAAGGCAAGATGGAAGTCTGGGCAGGTGACATGTCATGACAGCTCTTGAAATTTTTTCATAGTATGGGATTGATCTGAGTCATCTGACTGACAGCTAACGCTTTTTATTGTAGTCATACTTGAAGAAAAAGTGGGACGTTTAGTGAATTATAGCTGGTTAATCTTTCTTCCTTCCTTCCTTCATGGTTTTGATTAGACATGATAAATGGTTTATGTAGTAATATATGCGGGAAGTTTGCAGATGGGTAAGTGTACATTCACGAGTGGTCTTTGCTGTTGGTTATGCCAAATGTGTCTCGAGTTGTTCACGACTCTGCCTTGCTTGGTTCCCATGATAGAAGTTATTTTCTAGTAGTTGTTTAGTCAAATTGGGATAGTTTTCAGGAAACCTAAATAGTACAGTCTAGGAATTCAAGTTACCACCGAACTTGCTTCTCAATTCAATCACATTAAGCGTATAATTTGTGGTGCATAATATTGGCCAAATCAACAGCTGATGATTAACTCCTTTTGTATAACAGTTCCTTTAAAGGTATAACATGCCCCATCCATATATCTTTCAACGTGCTTAGGTTACAGCAGAGCAGTCTCTTTCCGACATAAGGGATTCCCGAGAGAGTTTTCCACCTGACTCGAGTTAATATGCTCAATAGTGTTCTTGGTCTTTGAAATGTTATACTTCAAGTTTTCCTGTAAACTACTGCAATGCAAAGATTCCATCTTATTATTTCTCTTTCAATTTCATGAACCCCTCTTCACTAGGCTGATTCTGGAGTTGGCTTATCAAGGAAGGAAATTCTTCGGTATCTCTTAGAGGGGACTGCTGGTTCACATCTTGAAAGCTTTGGGGACGATGAGAAACATGCCGGTGATAGTTTAAATCATGGAACCTCTGCAGGTAGTTTGCTCAAATTTTCAACTTAATTTCAGCTCCCAACAATTTTTTGCAAAAATGAAGTGATTGTACGTCAGCTCCTAGTGTAGTTCTCCAAGATTCCTCATCTGCACATAGTACACTCCAAGATTTTCAGTAGAGTGAGTTGTCAGAATGATTATATTTGTTGAGAGTGTTTTTTTTTGTATGTATGCGAGAGGTGGAGGTAGGGAGGGTCTTTTGTGTGTGTGTGTGTGTGTGTGTGTGTGTGTGTGTGTGTGTGTGTGAGAGAGAGAGAGAGAGAGAGAGAGAGAGAGAGAGAGAGAGAGAGACGTCATCAGTCCTTCCGCAAAGGACATTGTCTTAGGAAAGGGCACTTAGCGGTGATCTACATGTGATTTCCTTTTAAACATACACAATTTCGTATGGATTACAGGATTAGGGTTTTTAGTCCATAAGAAAGCTAGGAGATGATTAGTGATCCCTAATAAGTACTTGGGGTCTGAGGACCATGCATGGTTTCTTTTTGTCTTGGGAATGAATTCAAACGTACCCATTTGTCGGCCACGATATAATACTCAACTCTGAAATCTGTATTTTGCGACATTTTGCTTGTGCAATTGAAGCTCTAACTTAGAAGATTTTATTTGCATTAATTTATTTGGGCATTTAAGTGGCTAGAGAGCTCAACTGTATCAATTTCGGTTGTTTTTTCCCAGGGAGAAGTCCTAAATGGCTCAAAGTAAATGAAAAGAGAACTCTGTATAGCATTTTGCAAGAACCAAATATGGTTATCCCTGGAATCCCAGGTATGCCATAGTTTCATAATAAGCCAACTACCCATAATACACTTCTCTCTACAATTTTAGACCCTGGTGTTTTGTTTAATTGAGAATTCTTATGTTATCCTTGCTTCATCTCTTTGGTGCAGTTTTCTTTATCGTATCAAGGAGCTCCAGCTTCTATAAGGATTTCAGAACTGGGAAGTGGGCTCCTCCGTGGCTCCATGACTGAGATGCTGATTTTTTGGAGCTGAAGGGGTGTGATCCATTTTAGAGCTTTTGCAAATCATCTTGCGATATAAAAGAATTTGATGCCAAGTCTATATGTTGTTACAGTATCGCATCTAATCTGTTTCTGGAGAAGAACTGCAACCTTGTTAAGCTTGAAGAGAATTGCTCCAAGAGCACTAAATAACTTCTTAGGTTTTTTTGTTTTCCCTCCTTTGGAAAAATGTAAAGAGAGAATGCAAACAGCTCAAGTTAAAAATTGATAGTAGATGAACACGGATAAAATGCAAGCCTTGGATGCAGATTTTTGGAACTTAAACCGAACGATGCTTCCTTTTGGTTATTCATCTTGCTTCTTTGTAGTTTATTCTTCCTTTATTCTGAATCTTTTCGAAGGCTTCATAGACTCAGAAGGCTTTATTTAAGTTATTGTAGTCTTGCTCTTATTCTCTTTATAGATTAAGTCTAGTTTCGCTGCAGGAATAATAGTTACAAACGCATAGAAAGCTAAACCAAGAGAGTATTTATCTCATGATCATCACCGTAACACAACTAAAAACCCCATAGGGTGCGGGAAGTCAGAAGCCAATAGTGCAATCTGACCGTAGGTTTTGTTGGAGAATACATCTCAATTCTCATAGCACAATTTCTCTCTGGCCATTATATTAAGTCGGGGAGAAGTTTTGTCTCACACAAGTCGATTAAGGATTTCCGAGAGTCTATGAGGCGTGTGCATAGACTAATTGTGTTAATCCCTAGTATAAGGAATGCTATTTACTGGGACAAAGCTTTGCGTCACGGTACATCTCTTGAGATCATCAGACATGGCAGAAGGTATGTTGTGCATTTTCAGAACATCTGCAGTTCTTGCTTTGGCACTAGCTGTCTGCAACACCAACTTCTGCATACAAATGACTACGAAAGTTAGCAAAATGAGAGAGAGAGAGAGAGAGAGAGAGAGAGAGAGAGAGAGAGAGAGAGAGGAGAGTACTGGAGAGGGACCTTTTGTTTGTCAAGAACGAACTGTAGGAATTCTTCATTACAACTCTCTACGATACTCGCGAAACTCTTTAAACTCTGAACAGGCATACCATTAACAAGAAGAACCTACATCCACCATAATCAGAAGAAATTTGTTAACCAGCGAAGCAATAATATAAAGGTCTGTTCCCTCGGAGTTCGGTTCTCTACTTAGTCTAACATGAACATATTTCCAAACCTGAGCATTCTCTATGTCGTCCATACCATCATACCCGTCACTTGTTCCATCCTTAAGCACCTGTCCAGCAGTTGCAATCAAATGACGAGATCCATTTTTAACATAACGAGAAAAAACTTGAGACAAATTGTTAAAAAGTGTCAATGAGATGAAGATCACCTTAGAAATCACCACACGCTCTTCATACAACGCCTGCCATATTAGCTCATTCGAAACATTTTTCAGAGCATAACCATACTGGAATTAGAATCATACCATAAGGTTAACAAGTTAAATAGATCACTCATAATGATGAATAAACTTAATGTTCTGAATCCAAGTAAAGAGCACACCTTAGATCTTAAATATGGTATAGAAAGAGTAGTGAAAACAAATCCTGCAATGATGTAATGTGGAAAAGGCCTCCCACTAATGTTGGCTGGCTTGAATTGCTTGTGAGTAGCGAGTTTTATGCTATATTCTCGTATCTCTGAATTACGGAGCACTTTTAGATCAACTGTATCTCCAGTGTACTTTGTCGTGAGAAGGTAACTGAATGGTATGCGTTGTCCCCACGTAAATGGAACTGGAAGCAGTGGCAAATAATTTTAGGAAACAGAGCAAACTAGCTAGTTTATCATCACAGACACAGTAAAGAGAAATAGAAATGTAAATATGTTCCTTGTGAATGGAAAAAATGATTTACCCATTCCATCGTTACCGACGTTAACCCCATCAATGCTGAGGATTATGTCATCCGGCTTAAGAATCTCATACTCTGGATAATTAGGCTTCACTTCTATTATGAGGACACCTTTCTGACCACGTCCCATCTTCATGAACAAGCGTAAATCAGGATTTTCCATATCTTGCCAAACAATGCCAAGACTTGGGAATCCTACAATCAATCATGTTAGCGGTGTTTTTAACACTCACAGTCACACATCATAAAAAGCTCAACATAAAAAGCAACTAAATGGAAGATTGAGAAATTCATAATATTATATACACGTATGCATACCCGTATATGCTCCATTCCTGTCATAGTCTTCAAGGAAGTGACAAATAACGGGTGCAGCTATGATATCACTTTCATCTTCCTTGCAGCTCTGAAATGCCATTCCCACACATTTGCCACTTTTATTAAAAACAGGTGCACCGGAAGTTCCATCCTCTATAGCAGCATCCACCTGCACAATGCTTTACATGGTTTGCTCCAGATCACAAGGCTTTCCAAATAACTAATACCAAACAGTTGGCTAAAAAGAACATGAAAGTTTTTCTATCTCAGCTCAGTTGTATAGCCTTACATATTACCAACATTTGACATACTGGACATAGCAGACGAGATATGTATATTCCTACATACCTACATAATCTGAGAGTGTTCCTAAAATCTTGCTTTCCACAAATTTCTTCCTCTGATTTAAACTTAATTTTAAAATTACCTTAGAACTGACATGGTGTCAATGTGAGGCATAATGATAATGTGGTGGAGTTGATTACTCATGCTTCAGAGTATGTCTCAGAAGTGAAGTTAATGGACTATGAATTGGAATGGCTTGTCTGCACGGACAGAACTGCAGAGCACAGTTTTTGTTTTGGGTCCACCACGTATTCCACATTGGTGATCTGACTGTTCACCAGTAGGATGCGTCGAGAGTATCGTCTTTGAATGAAATTAGGTTAAGTGGATGTCAATAGCCATACGATCACAACGCATATATGAGGAGAAAATAACTGTCAATAGAATCTGGTGAAAGTCTGCATCAGATAGTCCCACAAATGTGTTTCGAGTCTTTTGACTAAGTGTGATGCAGATATGGTTGCGTGCCACTACTTGGAAACGCTTGACCGAAAAGTGGGGAAAACGGCCAGTGGCGGATTGGTATGCAGGTTTTATGGTTGATGCGAAACGGCCCAACGAACAAGGCTCTTGGGTCTTTAGACCCATGGACACTGGTGGTTTTCGGCCTAATTCCTTCGTTTAGGCCTCCGAATCATCAAATTTGCCGTTTTAGGAAATAATCAAACTGTTAATTCTTGGTCAATTCAAATCCGTTTTGACCTAGGTTTTTGGCAGTAGCTATCTTTTTTATTCTAGTTTCCAGATTTGAGTCTAACTCAAATATTTCCGTTTTTGGTAATTTTGGTAATTTTCTTTATTTCGTGTTTAGTCGGCAACTGTTGCCTTTTCCAGATTATTTCTAGGGTTTTTGTAGCCTATATATTGATACTGTAAGCCCTCGGGCTAGTTAGTTAGTTGTTGATGAATTAATAAAACTGAGTCTTAGAGAGAGTTTCTCTAAAATTCTTGTTCGTGATCGTACTTTTTCATCTTTTCTATACGCCTCCCTTCATCGGAGTGGCTACCAATATGGCAATATCCAATTCAATTTGTTTATTTCGCGCATATATAGTATTCTCAGAAACTTCAAGATGACAGTTCAGATCATCAATGTAAGACTTGTCAAAAGCCCAAAATCAAAAACTGCACTTGAAAAACTCAACAGCAGACAAGCAATGAACTATAACTTCCACTCTTTACCTTTACACCCAGAAGTTCGGTTTGTGACCAGGCAAATTTTACCATGCTCACACTTGACACCCAAGTTGTAGCCATAGAAAATTTGCCATTTGGGTAGCCCATAATGGCCAATTTATCTTGGACTGCTGGCATACACCCAAAATCAACTGGCATGACTCCTTCCCAGAACTCATCCTCGTTAACTGTTAGCAGTGCTGCACACCATCACCCAAGTCAAAACTAAATAATCTCTTAACAGTAAATACACATATAGTTCAAAAGAAAATTGAGATTTGCCTCCAATGCTGAGGAAGATGCTCTCACTTGAGCCTCTCATTTGGTCCCTCTGTGTGAAGAAAAATGGGGCCCAGCACAGTCTACTATGATGATCCAAGCTATCGTTTTGCAAAGGATGCAAAGAAAAAAATCCAATTTACTGGATATCAGTAACTGCGCGGCCAGATCGTATTCATCTCGGTGGGCCCGATTCTCTTCATAGGAGAAGATCACATAAGAGGATCACATTAGAGGATCCATCCCTCTCATACATTCTTTTCACACAAGAAATTATGCTTTAACATACCGAGATCACATTCAAGTGCTACAGAAAGTACTGTAGCTATATATAACGTATCAGAATTGGGTTTCTTGAGCTGCACCTTAGTGTGATGATCCACAGAATGAGCACATGTTAACACTTTTCTCCCCCTTACAATGAACCCGCTACTAGTAGTGTTTTTGGGTGCCCTTTCACACGGACATAAGTAATCTGGTGAGCTTCGCGTGCATAACACCTTCACGAGGGACTGAAGAAAAGCTGGCTATTAAACACCAATTGGGCAATGAAATGATAATAGCTAATGAGTCCCTATTGCTGAATGAATGTGGAAAAGGAATACTCCCTCCCATATTGTTTGCTATGTACGAGAAACTCAACTTTTAAATGGCATATAACCATTGAAGACATTAATCCCTTGCTTTCTACTTTTAAAGCTACTTTCAAAGAAAGTGTAAAAATTTACTCTCTTTCTTTGACTTTTCAAGGAGAACAAACAATTTGGGACATCCAGAATAGAATAACAAGCAAAGAAAATGGAATGCGGGAATGTCGTACAAACATGGCTATCAATAAGACATTCTTTGACCGGTAAGAATGCAAATACTTTTACCAGTAAAAATATACTCTTATGATGGGCCTTACGGGTCACTTACGGGTCAAAAAAGAATAGTCTTATTGTCGGTCCTGATTTTCCATAAACAAAATAGTTACTTTGAAAAGTGGTAGACCCGAAGGCTCTAACTTCGTGATGCGTTCGTGTAAAAAATGGTTACCCAGTCCCTCTACTTCGTGTCGTGTTAAAAGGGTCCTGGCAGGAATTCCCACCCCTACTATAAACAAAATGTAGTTACGTCCACAAAAATTTGAACAGTTCCACCAGGCATAACCTCTCACAAAGAGTGCGTCTCACCTTGGTGATTTGAATCCGTGAATTTTTTGATAAAGAATGAAACAAAATAGTCAAAATAATCTCCGAATTAGGGGAAAACCTCTTCTTTTGGTGATTATACATTGAAATTGGGACTTTTGTTTTTTAAATTACTTACAGCCAAGTAAGGGGAAGATTTCTTCTTTTTTTTCTTCTTCTTCTTCTTCTCCTCTTCAAGGCCTGAATCTTCGTCAGCTACTTCATCATCCTGTTGAACGAAACCTAACAAAGCCTGACCTTCCGAAGCGAATCTCTCTTTCTGGAGAGAGAAAGAAGGGCGAGAAGATGAACAGCCGCATAAAACGACAGACCGAAGGCTGTAGTGGTCCGGTGGGGTTGAATAAGGTTGAATCGAGAAAAATGAAGGTTGAAGATTTCTGTCGAGTACATTGAAATTGGTGGACGAATTACATCGGAGAGAATTGATCATCATCGGAGCTACGGCCAACATCGTATCGTCCGAGAATTAATCACGACGGACATGCTAATTTTCTTTCAGATTTTTAGATGGCTATTTATATGTGAGTACAAATTTGTTTACCCTCGCCCTAACAATATCTGACTGGTTGAAACAGTGCGGGGTTCATCACAAATGATATGGATCTCACCACAAAGTGATGTCATGCTTATTAAAAAGTATATTAATTCGGTAGACCCTATAATATTTCAACCAATCATGGCGATGGTTTTGTTCACCCTCAATAGGTGAAGGTGAACAAATTTGCACTCATATATATGTGCCCCTTGTTTCTTTTGGTGTAGGAGGGGTACCACGTGGTGGTACCCAGCGTGCATCCCGGCCATCCAAAAATATTCGGAAGAATTTATTTAAAATTCGGAGCACTGATTACTTAGATGGATGACTATAATAGAGCGTTACGAGTACCACGTCAGATGTCACACCGTGCCTGAAAAATTCCCCCCGCCAATGGCTGATCTTCATGTACCCATAGACATGTGAGAGAGAGAGAGAGAGAGGGGGAAACCCCCATTTCACTAATTCAAAAAGTTAAAAGTCAGCTTATTGTGTTTTTCGAGGTAAATCATCTTCTCACAATACATCGTATAAAAAATCATAAAAAGCCAATACATATTTCGAGCTCTCACATAAAAAAGTCAAAAAATCACAAAAATCAAGTTAGTGGAACACCCCCTTATGCACAGTTATCAATGTACAGACAAGGCCCAAGAAGGATACTAAAACCAGCCGAACGAGTCAAGTATCTCGTTCACAAATTTGGTTTGAAAATTTAACGAGCTTCAAGCTTAATTTGTTAACAAGGCAAACTGCTTTCAAATGAATTTTGCAAACTGCTTTCAAATGAATTTTAATTAAGCAAATCAAATACGAGCGGATAATTAACGGGCCGAATGATTGTTCCGAGCTTGGTTGAAAGTGTTTCAGAAAATGTTTTAAGCTTAAGCTCAAACTCGGCTTCATTCCTTTTAGCAGCCCTTTGTGTAGATCTTTTGACCCGGATCCGAATGAAGTTCTGGTTTGTTGGACTGGGACGAGCCACGGACCGTGGCTACAGAACGATAAGCCCGTTGTTACTGGGGCCTTTGGTGCTAGATTTGGGTCAGAACTATTTATGCCAATTAATAGTACCTAGTTAGGCAGGCTTCAATTTCAAACTCTACGAAAAAAAAAAAAAAAAAATAGACATTACTGGCTGAAATTTATTTTCCAGGGGTATCTGCCCATAAATCCTTCAAAACGGACCTTCAAACTCTACCAAAAAAAAAAAAAATTGCAGGTTGAAAATTATATTCCAGGGGTATCTGCCCTTAAAATCCTCCAATACGGACCCTCTGGAAATCTATTAAGGAAATACATAGTACGTCATTTATTCATGCTTACTTGGAAAATGAAAGACGATTTAATTCATTCGTTATGTAATATTGCACCTGGTATTTGTGAACAGCCACATTTGCCTCACAATACGAAAGAGACCTCATATATTTCATAGCGAGAAACACAATCAATTTAATCATACATATCATCTCCATCTTGTTGCATGCGTAATTATCACAATGAGCCTCATGGTAGGTTCTCTTTTTCTTTACTCAAGGGCAAAGCGCCAAAAAATCTCCGGGGCTTCGTTCAGTTATAAAGAAAAGGAAAAGAAAGTATGAGAACACGTTATTTTCTTGTATTTTGTGTATGTTCAATTAGTAGAAAAGTTATGGGACCCACAAGATTTCTCTCAGAACCCTAGTTTGTACGTAATTGAAGCTACAACTTTTTTAACTTTTCATTAAATTTATCCCAAAAAATAAGCGCATAAAGAAAAAAGTTTTAGACAAAAAAGTTTTAGTTTGGTAATTAATTTTTTACTTTTCAAACTCTTCTCATCAAGATGAACTAATAATCTAACAAAAATTAACACAAAACAAAAAGTTTAAAATAAAAATTTGTAATAAAAACCAAAAAAACAAAGTGATTTCAGTTCTTCATCCACAAAGGACTGAAATAGGGAACCGGGGACATAATATACGAGATTACACGTGAACAAACCGTTTAGACTGAGTTTGGGCAAACTTTCCGACTATTTTGATTTTTTATTTGCCGAACGGACCCAAAACTCACCCTAAATATATATTTTTTTTCGGATTTGGGGTACCCATAATAACTCAAGTCACTATATCCCGTAGTGACCTCAATTGTTGGTCCTCTACAATCAATATTTAGGATCGGAACCGTACAATTTGTCGGGAATGTTGAGTAGATCATTCATGTAAAAAATCAAATTAATTGGATATTGATAACCATATGTTCGGATACCATTTATATGGATGACTAATATCATTTGAAGAATACATTGTAAGACAAATTTATCTCAATTGTGTGTCTACTAATTTTCAATAACCATAATTTTTTGCATGCATAATGTGCTCAACATTTCTAAAATAATAAACGATTCCGATTTTCAAATGAAAATTTTAGAGGGCTCATAATTAAGGTCACTACGGAGATGTAGTGACTTAAATATTCACCCTAATAAATAGTCAATGAATGGGCAAAGTAGAGATATGGTCGAGGGTGAAAGGTCGGTATCTTCAAAGACCGCGATACCTGGTCAATGGTCATACACGTATCCATTCATGTATTGCCACGTGTCCCCTGTCATCTGTTGTGATTCCAGTCAACCCTTTGACCAAAGGAACCCCATCCTCCACAAATTGCCAACTACTTTTTGATTCTTGAAATAGTGAAATTGATTTTGGCTGGCTTTTGTTTCTCATACTAGTTTCAAGCCCTCGTGCCTAACACGAATTTTATGCCCGTGTATTTTAATTCAGATTTTGCAAAGCAACAAACTCTAGGTTCAAGGCCTCGTGCCCAGCATGATTTTTATGCCCGTGTATTTTTATGAGTCCGTAATTAACCAAACACCCAATTTCAAAACTCCTTCTTTTATAAGTCAAAACAAACTCTAGGGACTCAAATGCGTAAGGAACAAACTCTAGGGACTCATAAGTCAAACAAACTCTAGGGACTCAAATGCCCAAATCAACAAATTCTAGGGATTCAAATGCGTAATTTAGCAATTAACACCCAAAGACCAAAAGGGCATATGTTTTGGCAAGAATTACAAGATAACCAAAAGGCCAAATTTCAATCGGAGAGTAAAATCGGCAAAATGTGGCAAATAACCAAACAACTCAAAATTGAACTCCCTCTTTTATAAGTCTCCCAGGGGGAGGATATATCGACAAGAATGGTTTCTATGGAAATACTATCAAATATCAATATGAAGTGATCAATTTGGTTTTGAAGGCAAAAATGCCATGAACGCTAGGGTTTGTGTACAAATTTAGATTGTATTCGAAACTGTTCAGTAGCGTATAGTGTATACGATAAACCGTGTGTAATTTATGTTCATAAGACTGTTCTAGACTTCTAGCTACATCCATATCTGAATCTGTTCGCTGTGTTTATAACACCGTTCTTAACGAATAAAAACATTTTTCAAATCCAATTTTCTCTTTTTAAACAACTTCAGTATTTCATAGAAAATAAAATTAGATAATTTACTTAAAAGAACAAAACTATATATGTACTCCCTTCGTCCCATTTTGTTTGTCATTTTTAGTAGACCGTGTCCGGGTCAATTGTTTATATATTTTAATATGAATCTGAAAAAATATTCAATATGGATCTTGTTTGATATTTCTCAATGAATTCTATTATACGAAGTTTTTCAAAATCTGAAAAAATATTCACAACCGCTACACCCGATTCCCCTTACGTAACGTTTGATACTACTAAAACCGTTACACTCAAACCGTTATAGTTACGTATCACGAAACTGGTATTTAAAACTTTGAGTGAATAAGAATCCAACATCTTGAGTTAGATGAACCTATCAAATTTGAACTCTGCGAAATCTCAAGATTAATAAGTTAATTTTTAACGCTTGAATTAATGGAGGCCACCTTTTGAGACTATTCATCGTCTGAATTGCAAAGTAAGAAAAAGAAAATATATCTACGTACGTTTTGGATGGAACAATTTAAAAATAGCCGTCCCTTTATTGTTTTATGGAGTTGATGAAAAGAGAAAAGCATAATATATGTATTTCTGAGTTTGTTTGCTTGTGATATAACCATTAAATTCACTTATTTTTTACTGCAACTGGGGGAAAAGGTTTTTTAATTGACAGTAAAATATTCAAGAAGTAGACTGCAAAGAGCTTAATATTTTATTGATTACGTAAACTGAATTTGATATAATTGATGATGGCAATGGTAATATTTCTAATATTCACCTCTTGTTTTTTTTAATAAGCAAAAAAAAAAAAATTTTAATCACCGCAAGCGAAAACGATTACAATGATTAAAGGGAAAAGTGCACAAGGCATCACAACCCAAACCACATATGTCAACTATGTTGGCACCCATGGAAAGGACAATAATATTTAATTCTTGTTCTTGTTACTAGGAGTATACCAATATTAACTTTAGGTTTTTTTTGTTACACTAATAAAAGTTTTGTGAAAAAAATTATGTTCCTCTATAACTACTCTCGCAAAATTTCGAACCGTCAATGGATATGAATTATTTTGCCCGTCACACTTTTGTAACATCTAGGGTTCACCTCCCCGTAATAACTAAATACCCCTAACACCACTCACACATGGTCGGACTTTAGCTTAAGCCCCGTTAGTAAAGTGGTGTGACATGACAATACTACTTAACGGAAGTGATGGGATACACAAGGTGTGTGTAGCGTGTAACATCTAGGGTTCACGTCCTTGTAATAACTAAAATACCCCTCATACAACTCACACACGGTCGGAGTTTAGCTTAAGTCCCAACATAGGTGCAGTGGAGTCCTCTACAGACAGTAGAGTAGTCTAACGAAGCAATACTCATTAACGGAAGTGACAAGATACACAAGGTGTGTGTAGCATAAATTTATCTACCTAGATGGTAGAATCGTGTAACGGAGCAATACTCTTTAACGGAAGTGACGGATACACAAAGTGTGTGTAGCATAAATTTATCTACCTAGCTGTCCCCAACCAATTTTCTCTTATCCCTTTCTTCATTTTTCGCCATTCCCCGTATAGATACTGAACTACATATTCCTTCTCTCTCTCTCTCTCTCTCTAGCTCTCTTTCACTAGAATCCCCTATATATAAGCTGTGTCTAGAGGGAGAGAGAGAGAGAGAGAGAAGTTAAGACAAGATTATAATCCTTCAACGCTGTGATCTTAATTCCTCCAAAAACCCCCATGGCTGCAGCAGAGACCTCTAACTCAGACTCTTCTTCATCAAATCTCGGAATTATTGTCCAAAATAACCTTTCAGACTCCCAACTCTCTCAACTTGGTATCAAGTCTTGGCCCAAGTAACTCTCTCTCTCTCTCTCTCTCTCTCTCTCTCTCTCTCTCTCTCTATACATATTTTCCTCTCTTATTTTTAATAATGAAGAGTGTTCCATGAACGAGACTAACAGTTTATTGTGGTTTTTTTTTTCCCGGAAAACCGCATAAAGATGGGGCTGTTCTCCTGGGAAGTACCAGCTGAAATTCGACGCGGAGATGACGTGTTATCTTCTAAGAGGAAAAGTGAAGGTTTACTCAAAAGGGTCGCCGTCGTTCACGGCGGAGTTCGGCGCCGGCGATCTAGTGGTAATACCAAAAGGACTGAGTTGCACTTGGGACGTGTCCGTCGCCGTCGATAAACACTACAAATTCGATTCCTCTTCACCTCCTTCGTCCTCACCTTCCTCCTAATTAATTTAATCTTGCTGCTGGTATAATATTTAGTTAGAGATTAAAAATGTAACTTTTTTATTTTTGATTTAATGTTTATAAATATATTTGTGTTGTTAATTTAGATGGTTTTGGAAATTGGGTAGTGATTTATTTATTTAAGTGTGATTTGGTCAAAGAAAGGATAAAAACCATTCATGTCAATATTATTGCATGTCCTACGCAAACTAAACTTCCTTTTTTTATGTGTGTTTCTTTGACTGGTCAAAGGCATTAAATCTATCATGAGTCTGAACGAATTTTAAGGGAGAGAGAGAGAGAGAAACTTTCCTTTGAAAAAGGAATCCAGGAAAATTATTGGATGATCGTAAGACACCGTCACGTGTGGTGCTTCCATAGTCAATACCCTTCTCAATCAAATATTTTTGTAGGACCTAACAACATGCGTGTGGTGAATAAGAGTATTAGAGCTTCAAGTGCGGCGACCCAAGACAACTGAATAATTATTCTTGTTCCGGCAAGCTATTGTACCCTTAAAATTGTTTTGGTAACGCGAGTTTAAAATTATAATTTGGATAGTTTATTTTGATTCTTTGAAGAGATCAATAAGTAGTGTAAAATTGCACAATATAAGTTAATTAGACATTACAACTTGGTAAGTTGTTGGGTTGGGATTCATTTGCAGTAAAAGGGGACTCGCAACAGTTGATTCAGATTTTGGGTAGCACAAAATCTTACCCTACGGAAGTGGAACTTATCATCGAAGATATTCGATGGGAAGGTGATCGGATTAGGATTTGTGATTTTCTTTTTAGTCATAGATTGACTAATGTAGTTGCACACACTTTGGCAAATTTGGATTTGTGAGGCTATAGTATTCGTTCTAGGAAAGCTAGACCTTCTATTAGTTATTGGATTCTTTTGTGGAACGATAATCATTCTTTCTGATATACTATGTTGAAAAAAAAAAATCTATTGATTGAAAACATTGTTCATTTTATTCCAGAGAAACGTGAATCTCATTGAGTCGTTACAACACCCGGTTTCCTGCTTGTAGAATGGGAAATGCACTAAAATGACCTAAATTGGTTTACTTGTTATTGGTTCACATTTTTATTCTAATTGGTGTTCGTGTGAGCTTACGCGTATATTTCAAATAATCTTAAGATCCTTTGGATAGGGACGTTCAATGATTTTATATTGACAATGAAGGTCAAGTTTACAATATTGGAGTATAAAAATCTCTGGAAAAAAAAAAAAAAAAAGACCGCCTCAAATAGAATTTTTGTAAAATTATGTGAAAGGGTGTTATAATACAAAAAAATTGTAGTAATACTCTAATTAATTTGATTTATTCTCAATTTAACCATTGCTCATAGGATGTCGTTAACTTGACCTTCTCATTTGGAAACAACGGGTCCAGATCCTCTTCGGTCCAAATTTTCGATTGAACGAGACAGTTGAGACCTGGATCATACATCAAGCTGCAATGAATATTTCAGATCCACTCATATCACTCTTTTGTTGCTATTAAACTCTTTCCGGTAAGTATTAAGAATGTCTTGTCTAGTCCAACATTTGGACAAGAGAATATCCATCTCCGAATACAACATTTGCACATAGCATCAAGTGACCTTTTTTTTTTTTTTTTTGCAAGTGGGAGCTAGCTCTGCGGTAAAGCTCTTGGATGTCCCACACTGCATCTCGGGATCGAGTCTCATTCCCTCTTCCACATATAATAGATTAGGAATGACGAATGACAAAAAAAAAAAAGTGACCTTTTTTAAAAATAAAATAAAATAAAAACTCAAAATATCTCACCCTTGTTCTGAATAATTGCTTTGGATAATATTCACAGATTACTCTCCCTTAGTTAACGTGTATACAATCAAATTTGATATATAATTTTGTAAGAAACACTACTTCTACATAGGGGATGGGGAAGAGGGTCATCCCATTTGCCCACCTTTCAAGGGGCTAAGTTCCCGATGATGGGGGTGGATGTGAACCGTTGATGTCAAAAATAAATTGTATGGTCTGGATTGGATTGGATGGGGTACCTAGTAGTAGTATTATTTAATTTTTGTTTCCACAAGACGGTAATGTGTTAGTATGTTAATTTTTGTGGGTGCTGTGCACAGCACGACTGTCCGATCATGTTATGGAAGGTCCGGATACATTCGGCAATTTTAATTTATTTTTGATTTATTTTTACCAGTAAAAAATCAAAATACATCTGGACCGTTCAAAACACAATTGGACGGTCGAGGGTGTACAACACGGTGCACAAGGATTGGTATGGTAGTTTTTGTTAGATTACTACGAAAGCCAACATTCTGTTCATAGGAATCGAATTCTAGACATCAAATTCTCAAGAAGCGCTACACAACTATTAGGCCAAAATTCAAAGTTACCTAGCTAGTAGTAAAGTGGGTAGTAGTATTTTTTTTTTAAACTGCAAAACGGTGAAAAGGGGAGACCGACTTAACAACCCCTTGGACATGGCTTTAAAGATTCCCGACCCGCGGTGAAATATCCGGTAATACTTGAGTAGTCAATGTTTAGGAAAGGAATATACCTTGTCCTTGGCTCCCAGTCGTATGTTTTTCTCATTTTGGTTAAAAAGTATAGTACTCTCTGTCGTCTTGGATAAATAGGAACTGGAACCCATCACTTTCTGTTTGCTAAGCTGGATTGTCCCTTTGTAGCACTGTACTTTTTAGGGTGGATATGGTAAAAATTGGAGTGCAAAATGGTAAAATTGGGATTACAATATCCTCAGATACTACGAGAAAATAAAAAAAATAGGGTAAAAAGAGAACTGAAAATGGTAAAAAGAGAGTGCGAAAAACACCCGATATTCTTCCCTTATTTTTTCTGTGCAAAAAGACCTCTTTTATCTGACTGCTTCACTGCTTTGTTTTGAACCCTAATACTTATTGATTTGAACTAAATTAAATACTTTTTCTTTGATAATTTTTTTGATAACAAATCAATTATTCAGATAATCGTTTATTTATGTTCTTAGAATTTTATAATTTTTGGTCAAATATTTTGACCTTTTAAATTAATTTTTTCAGACAATAGCTTATTTTTATTGTTAATAGTACTTTTAAAATTTTTTCCAAATATTTGACTTACCAAATTCTCTTTGATGAGAAGAATAAAAAAATAAATATAAAGAAAATTCAGATAATGTAAAAGTTATCCAAAAATCTCTGTTTTGAATCATATTTGCCTTTAGTTAAAATTGTTATCGTTTGGTCATAGTTTCCCCTTCGCATCAATTGCTCATAAAAAAAACTCTCGCCAGGACAAATAAAGCCATAAAAAAAGTTTTTTTTATTTATTTAAAGCTAGCCATAAAAAAGTTAATGGTGACTAAAGCTAAAAAAAGACAAATAAAAAAGGGATGGTTCGGACTTGATCGGTATTTGTACCTAGATTTGAAAAAATAAAAACTCAATGAATCGATCAAACCCTTACCGATATCCAAATAAATTGATTTTTTTTGTGGATACTCTTGAAAACATGTTTTAAACAAATTGAACGGCTCAGATTATTAGAATGGGGCTCCAATTATTGTTGTGTCAAATGTTGTATCCCCTGAACCGCCCCAAAAATAAAAAAATAAGTACTAATAATTTAATCCAAAGGAGATACTTTTGATAAAGACCAACTCCTCCTCCCTTTCCACTGCTTTTGACGAGAGCTTTAATTATTATTATTATTGAAAGTTCTAACCACAGTTTGTTGATTGCGAACTGTGCGGTGACAGATATAAAAAGTGCATTTAAATTGGTGATAAATTTAGTAATTTTGTGGTATTTTATGTTCATCTTAAATCTGGGTAAAATACTACTACCACTTATCAGGAAACATTATATATATTAAGCTGATTATAATAGGGAACATCCCATTTTTCAGATTACATCAATGCAATGCAACTGTTAGCAAGTTTGCACAAGCTCGTCCGGACATCCGGTAAAAAAAAAAAAACTATTAGCAAGTTGATTAAAAGCAAACCAACAAGCTCACCCATTCCCCCAGGGAAGTAATACACCTTTTTTTTTTTTTTTTTTCCCTTCGGTTGCCTCTACCTCACTACTTGAACAACATACCCAAAAAGGATAATAAAGAGGGGGGAAAACCCAAAAAGGATAAGAAAGGGAAAAAAATCCAAAGATACAAACTTCACACATTTCAAACCCTATGGTAATGTACAAGTTGATAGTTGGCACAAACATGTGGGCGATCAAAGAACCCCCAGTTCCAACAAGCTAGCCGACGCAACAGCTTCATAAGTTGTAGTATATCTATCACCTGTTGTTCCTGGAGAAACAAGTTGATTTGTCAAACACATTAGATGAAATGCGGTAACACACTCCGAATTGAACGCGAAAATAGGGAGAGCCCCTAATCAAACAAAAGAAAGTACAAAAATAATTGTGCTCATCGTCTCAAAATCTTCAGACACCAGCAATAAATGAAGAAAATGTTGTTAACTTGTTATAGTGTACTAGTTCGCACTGAATATGTAGCATTTTTCGAAGGAGACCATATGAATCGTAAGATTCGTATCCTGTATCGTAGGTTTTTAATAACTATGCTCAATACAGGTAAGAAACTTTGAACAATAGAGCAGTAGGAAATTTCAACCATCCATATCTAAACTAACAACAAACATTTAAGACAAGCATCAAAGTTGAAGGCATATACCATCATGTTGTACGCCTCACTTGGCGAATGGTAACCACCCGGGTCTAGCATTCTAAAGCATACGTCTGAACCTGCAACAAACAAGAAGGCATAAATCTTAAATTCATGGCTTGTAAAATAATGTTTATGCTATTTGACACCGATTTTCACGTTAAAAAAGTGAATGGACCAAACAGAATGTACAACATTGCCAAGTGCCAAAAGTATATACACCAGAGGCAATATGAACTTGAAAGAACTCTATTTACAACAGTACAACCTCAAACAAATAAATGGAATATCTGAACAAGAGAAAAGAACTAAACAGAGCAGCCACTAAAGTGTAAACAAAAATTGAACGCGAAAACAGAAAAAATATCAAAGAAATATACAAGTATCTACCATGACCAGGGATATTGTTCTACCTCATCAAAACTATCATCTGACAAGAAATTTGTTCCAGTACAATTCTTGTCATGAGAACCATCGTACTGAAAAACCCTAAGCTTTCCTTCCTGTAATGAGTGACACATCTCAAACACCTAAGATAGTCCAAAGAAAATGTACAACCTCCTGGCAATGACATACGCGTACCTTGGTCCCATAGACAAGGCCACCACCAGCTAAAGGATGAAAACAAGCTACATTGACTTCATCTTCTGCACTAGGAAGAACACTCACAAGCTCCATATCTGAAACTCGATATACCTGAGCCCAGGCGAGAAAAGAGCAATTCTTAGCAAAGGCAATAAAGCACTTTGAAGCAATTAATAGCAAGTCTTCATTCCACTTTTGAGGCACAAATAGATGAGGTCTGCAAACCCTTTCCATTTTTTCAGCATACAAATAGTTAAACAAGGACACAACCAAAGTTACTACAAAGGACAGCTACAACTACATCCATCCAAGAACAATTGAACAGGAGTACAGGACTTTCGAAACAAAATGTTATTACAGGAGAACGCAAACATTTTGATCACAACAGCAATCTTGCCTCTTGTGCCATCTTCAACTATGTATGATAATACATACAGAACCGACTTAGAACCAAAAGGCTAATATGATGATATAGCACTCTACTTTTGCAATAATATGGTTATATAGCATATCCAGATAATTTGGATGGGGGCATTGGTGCCTTCTATGGCAGTAGAGGATGTTTGAGAAGTGGCAATTGGGAAACAGTGCAAAATGAAGTTTTCAATCTCTAGACATTACCCAACAACTCTAGCAAGGGAGGAGGGTGGTATTTCAAAGCTACAGAGAGGTCCCTAATGGTTAGAAAACTCATGGAAGGTAGGCGTAATTAACCATATACCAAGTATGTATTTTGTTAATTTGTTGACCACAACTCATCTAAAAGCGTTTTGATAGTGGTGGCCCTGGTATTAGATCCTCAACCCACCCCCACGAATGGTCATACTCTCCTCCCCAAGCAGACAAACAAGTGCACTATTTACACCATCAACACATCATACAAAAGTTGGTTCCATCAGTTCTACAAATTTGAAAAAAGAACGTCATGATGCAAACCATTATTGAGTATGCCATTCTCGGCACCGCAGGCGCAGCCTAATAGTCCATACGATGCCGTTTTGTTGCTATATTCCGTATACGTTGCCGTTTGGAGTTGGGGGTTTGGGATCCTAACCTCCATTTATTGATATTTTGTGGGGCCTATTTTGGGTGCTGCAAAGATGATTCAAATCGCGAGTTTTTCTTAGAATGTTTTTCTATGGGTCCATGTAAAAATTAGCTTAATCCGATATCGGTAAGGGATCTTCTGAATTCGTAGGGCAGCCAAGGGTGCCCTATTAATTATGAAAAAGCCCTAACCGATATCGGATTGAGTTAATTTTTTGCAGGAACCTATAGAAAAATATTCTAAGAATAATGAGCGGTATGAATAATCTTTGTGGAATCCAAAAATAGCCCCCCAAAAAATCAATATATCATTAATTTGTAATTAAGTGGTTCATTTTACGAATTATGGAAAAGTCGGGCCTATTTCGGATCCTGCAAAGATGATTCAAGCCGCGTGTTTTTCTTAAAATGTTTTTATATGGGTACCTGTAAAAAATTAGCTCAATCCGATATCTATAAGGGCTTTTTCAAAATTCATAGGGCCTTTATCAAAATTCGTAGGGGCCCTACGAAATCTGAAAAAGCCCTTAACGATATTGAGCTAATTTTTTACACATACCTGTATAGAAACATTTTAAGAAAAACTCGTGATTTGAATCATATTTGCGGGACCCGAAATAGGCCCCACAAAATATGAATAAATCACTAATGCATTTTGCTATACGGAATATAGCAACAAAATGGCATCATATGGGCTATTAGGCAGTGCCTGCCATCCCCTTGGGACAGCAGGCCCCACCATTCTCATGATACAGTATTAGTTAAATAGAACAAGGAGTGCTTCTTGAGGCCTATTTCCCACAAAATCAGTTTGATAAGCAAAATATAGATGAAATATCCATGTTTCAGCATTTATATAACCAAATCTGAATATTGCTATAAATTTTATACCTGGACAACAGAATTGAGCTATCATATTTTAGTTCAGATTTATTACCAAGACCCTAATGTCGTATATGTGGAGCAACTTCCAGATGCAAATCGAGTAGTTCTTCATAATGGCATCTTACTAATTTAAGCATAGAAACATGGAGGAATGATAGCAAATCTAAAACTTTCCAACAGTCTGATAAAACTTCATAGGACTTCATTGACCTAACTCCCAACAAGGCAAAAGTAGGATTCATACGCATGTTTCCCCTTGTAAATTTATGTTCCGAACTGTTAATGGCACATTAGTATAAATATTAAAAAAAAAAATCTACATTATCACTTTGAGGTTCCAACTCACCTCTTAACTACTTCGGAAGGTCTTTATATACAATTCGTATGCAGTTAATGACATTCAGAATGAAGATCATTGGTGACATCAGTTGCCTTCAATGTATTTTAAAACATCTGCATTAATCAAGATGTATATTGTCTTTAACTGCCCTCTTACCTCTGCGCAACACCTTTTTCCAAAGGAGGCACATTCATTCACAAAAACACACAATTATATCCTCATACAAATGGCCCCTCCATCACATCCACAAAACCTAAGTATCAAGATACATTATCATTATACAGGAAGAACCATGCTAACTCTCACCGGCATTGTAACTATTATCAGATGCCAAAAGGAGACCAAATGAAGCACTTTCATTCATGTACAAAAGGAAGAAAAATTACTTCTAATATGCTTAGGAGTCAGGATAACAGATGAAAGGCAAATCTCAAAACGAGAGACCGTGGGCACATTTCAGTTATTTAGGCAAGGAAACATGGTGAACTTTACCTCCAAAACAGTGTAAACAGGTAGTGATGTTTCTCCGTTAATGACAATGCTTTTAAGAAGGGAACTATGCCGTCGACCGTACGCAAGCAATATGTGCTCAGAGGTGGGAGAAAACTGCACGAATAGAATAAGTAAACAAATTCAACTTTAATCGCAGTTGATAAGTGCTAAAACGATTGACAAAAACTTTACACATCCGGTGCTCAACGATTGACAAAGATGCAATCACTTTACACATCCGGTGCTCAACGATTGACAAAGATGCAATCTTTTTCCGAGGACTTGAAACACAAAGTTAATTAGGATTTCATAAAATCTCAATACCAAATCCATATCGTCGCTCTCTGTTTAAGGAATCAAGGCAGAATCTATGCATTCCCAAATGTTATTTATTTCACAAAGTTGATTATCTAACAAATGTCTATTTCCAGCAAACAAAAAGCAATTAACTAGGGTCCTTGTACCTTTCAGCCAAATGAACTAAACCTTACAACATATTAAAAGGAGAGCAGTGGGGGTAGGGTCTAGAGAATATGAATCTGACACCATATCTATCCAGTAAATTAACAAAAGGGGTGGGGTGGGTATGGATATGATAATGAGAACCTGACACCGAACCAATCCAGCAAATCAATGAAAAAAGCTGCATTCCCAGATATCTACAGGAAACAACTAACCTGTATTGAAGTTAGACAATGAGCAGCTCGAATTGCCCTTGATACAAGCACCACACCAAAGCTGTATGGATATAATTAACATTAGAATGATCAAAATTCAATGTACCATAGAGCTAAAATAAATTAAATGGATGAATGGATTGGAGCCTTACGTTGCTTCTTCAAGGGAATATATCCGAAGCTCATACAAGACATGGCGTGCAGAGATTGGGTGTCTGGTAGGGGACGTACCAGCCCCCGAGACATCTTGATATAGTTGTGTTGATAAACCTGGATCAGTTTCAATTTGAGGAAGCATGCATGCGACACATGCAGCCAAAAATCTCCCACAAGGTGAGAAATGGGCCCCCATTTCACTGCAACCACATTTGCAGCCCATCATGCTATGCCACACACAAGATCACATAGTAACAAAACATTGAGAAATGTAGACTCATACACCACAAACATCTAAGTCGCCGTTTGCAGTCTACATTTATGGTCAAATTTCTCTTTAGCTTAATCTTAGTTAAGACACAAACAAGGCTGACATTGATTTCACTGCAGCCAACAAAGGATTTTAACAGATGACAAAGGGTCTATGCTTTTGAAAACAAATTACTTGCCATCTTCATACCTGCAGAGGACAGCATGCGGTATGGTTAGGCGACACCTTTCAGCATCGAGCGGATCATGAGGACTTTTTATATCATGCGGCCATATTCTTAACTTCACTGTGCAAGGTAACTCTGCCGGTGCTGTAGCTGCCAGCGACGCAGCAAGTTCAGACTGAATTCTACTCAAAATGGGAAGAGAATCACTCCTACCATGTGAATTACTAACATGAGCAACACCTTGTCTGGAGTCTGATGCAGAAATCAAATGGGTTTGCAAAGAATGATCCTGCAACCCAGGTCCTCCTGAAACCACATTTCTATTCACAAAAGATGGCATCGCTACAGAAGCCATTGGAATCCCCCCATCAACAGGAAGCACACGGGGCATGCTAGCTTGACTTTGACCCATTAACCATCCTTGTAGAAACGGTAGCTCCCAACATGTTGGGTCTCCAGAATGTAAAAACTGATGTTGTCTCGATTGTATGGAAATCCTGTCCTGAAAACCAGTTGACCCGGGTACTCCACCAGCTTCAGAAATCAAACTCTGCTGGTACCCCTCAACAAGTTGCTGTTCAGTGGTCTCCATGGAATCCATGGTGGTGTCAGCAACAGATTCTTGCAATCTTCCCCTGATTGCAGAATGTGAGTTGAGAGCTATATCAGGAGCCAAATCCATCTGGTCACACTGCTCTATTGCATTTACATCCACCCGAAACTGCATTGAAGAAGAAGATCCCATTCCTACATGACTTGGACCAACTGGTCTGTTACCAAGTCGTGGATCTGTCCTTGAATCCTCTCTTGAAAAAGAAGGCAAGAACAATAAAGGTAAAGACATCAAAGGCAATTCAGTTGACATACTAAAACGATCACTTGATTGCACATTTGCTACATAAACAGCAGGAGGAGGATAACGCAAAGATCCTGGAGATGTTGCCCTTATGATTGAGGAATCTGAAGAGCCAAGATCATTAACCTGCATATCAGTCAGCTGATGTAATTACAAGATGGTAGATGCGAGTAACTAAGAACCAATCTGTTGACCAAATTTTCACCTCAGCCGTTAAGAGAAAGGGAGCACCATGCGGATGAAAATGCACAGCCCGCAGTGAACGCTTTGTCTTCAGTACAACAGTCGGTGAGGAAGTCTCCCCTCTCCTATCATATTGCCATATATATAGCTGATATTTGATTTCAAAATCAAAAGGTTATGTTCCAGAAACAATGATTCACCAATAGAGTGTGCTAAATATTGGAGAATAAATTTTAAACACCAACAAATACGACAGAGAGTAAGCGAAGTCAAGAATGAACACCTTGTGACCTGAAGCAACAGCAAGGACTTCCCCTTCAGCATGAAAAGCAAGGGAGGCAATAGGACGGTCTGTAAAGAAAAGAAATCAAGATACTTCTTCAATATATTCCAAGCAAAGAAAAAAGAAAAGACTAGGGAGCAATAATTACAAAAATCTAGAGATCCGATGCACTCTGCAGTGTTTGCATTCCACAGACGAACTTCATGATCCAAACTTCCACTCGCAAGTATTTCTGGATGCTCAGGGTGGAACCTAACCTATAAAAGCCCAATAGCACAGAAGACACAGGGCATGACATGGTAATTAACATCAGAAACAAGCCAGTAAAACAGTGATCTTAACTAGGAAATCAGAAGTTGTAATTCTGACACTTCAATTGCATTGACTTTTTACAGAAGCCAACTAAACTCAGTTTATTTTAATTCTAGTAAATTTTTCTTTATACATTTTGAAGGTTATATTAAAACACTTGCAATAACTTGAAGCCTCAAGGCTTGCAATAGTTATGTCTCGGGAACTACCTAAAAAAGGGCTTCAAAGGTTAATTGTATTCCACATTTTATAGGCATCAACGTAGACCACCAAAGAAAAAACTGAGATTGATTGGCCATTCTTGATAATTATTTTGTCTATTCTTCGCTTTTCTTTTGATGACCATGATAAAGAACTTATCAACACAAGATAAGAACTGGTGGGAATGACCAAAATTCTTTTGTAGCAAAAGTGGTGGGAATTTGTATCCATGGCTCCTTTTAGATTCCAGGTTCCCTAGCTAATTCTTGAATCTTATTATTGTAAACTCCTACTTCATCCTTGTTTCCTTAAGTGTCAATGCTAATAATTAAAGCCAGTATGTCTGCAATCTAATATATCCGCATTTCCTAATGGTCAACTTGATTTTAATACCCAAGCAGCAGCTTTTTCGACTGTTCAATTACTAGCTTTGTCATATTTCTGGTGTGATGCCTTCCCTTTAGACTGTCAACAGATATATCTCGATAGGGAACAACAGTCCAAAATAATTCCCAAGCAGCTCGTTTAAACTATTCACTTACTACCATCGCCGTACTCTATAGTATGATGCCTTCCCTTTCGACTGTCAACTTATATATCTTGATAGAGTCTTGAACCGAAATGATATGCTTGCTCTAAAATCTTGAAGTATTAAAAAGAAAGCAAACCAAAAATGGATTAAAATGTTACATGGACTTGTGTGAGGTGTTTACTAGTTGTCCATCTTTTCACGAATTATAGGAGTTCCATGCATAGTTCATGAGAAATTTGAGTTAGAAAAACTATGCTTCCCAAGTTACTGTCCAACTAAACATGTCTGACACGGATTCCACACCCTTATCCGAGGGTCAACCGTCCAACAAGGGTACTTTATACATTCTAAAAGACCCATGTAACATAGAGTCAAAAGCATGGAATAACCAATATTGACAACTTCAATTAGCTGGAATAAGGATCTGTAAAAGCGAATTCAGTTTTTACAAGCCAACCATCTTGTGAACTTGTGCTTGTCAACACAAATCGCCAACAGAAAAGATGCTAATATAATCCATTATTATAGTCGGTGCAAGGCAAAGCAAAGGCCAGTCAATGTATGCTTGCACAACTCAAACTTACCACCCAGGGAGTTCTTCGATGACCACTCAACACCTTTAAGCAACTTCCACTTTGGCAATGGATTATCTTTACAGTGTGATCACCGCTGGGATAAAAAAAAAAATAGAGATGTAACTATAATGGTATGCAATAATCAAGGAAGCAAAAAAGCAAACAACTTACTGTGTTGAAGCAAGGGTTTTTCCATCAGGACTAAATGCTGCTGCAATGGTTGACCTTGGAGGAGGCATTAAAGGACAATACTTGGCTGATAAATGCCGCAACGACTCTGCCTCAACCCTGAAATCAACAAAAACAAATATTAAAAAAATTTGATCCGTTACAAATGAATGTGCCTAGAACTCGACATGTTCCTATTTGAGATAAATGAGAACTCGTAAATATAAAACCAAAACCTGTGTGGAAATACCATGATAAAAGGCCATGCTTTGCATCTCTCACTGCTTCAGGTCGGGGCCCCGAAGGAAATTCAGCATTCCGTTTAGAAGTAATCCCCCAATTCTGTCTAGGCAAGCATTTTGTCCTTGGACATACCTCTCTCCGTGCTAACAAGGAAAACACATTTCTACTACTGCCAAATTTTCAAAGTATCTCTGAATGAGAAATGGCATCAAATGACATAACAAACCTTCACTTAAAACTTCGGGAGCGGGAGCAATAATTCAAAAGCCCGTGAAGCAAACCAACCGTATCCTATCAATTTCATACAAAGAAAGGATGCAATGCAATCCTAGACAGCTAGCAAACCTAACTCCAACAATGTTATAACTTATAACTATTAGGGAAGGCATCAACTGCCGTTCAAAAAAAGGTAAGGCATCAACTGTAAGGCAGCAATATCCAATACAATGAAGACCTATGCAGTATGTTTCCGTCTTTTTTACCTTAAAGAGTCAGTAAGATGAGGAAGAAACATCTGGTTAAAGCATGGGAAATCAACTGGGATCTAATGGAATTGATTAACACGCTGCAAAAGGGCAAATAAAATAAATAAAAGTTTATAGACTCGTAGACATAGTATTATAGTAATCACCCCAAGGGCACCAGATATACCTAATTTCTGACATAATTACGACACGGAACAAACAGTTTTTCCAATATGATCTTCAGCTTATAAAAACTATTATCCCAAATCCATTATATATCGTTGGAACTAGGACGTTCACACGGTCTACTAGGACAGATTATATATGTATATCAGTATATATGTGTGTGTGTGTGTGTGTATGTATTAATAAAAGCAAGAAAGAGTTTTACCGTCGTCATTTGCAGATTGCAAATTAGATTTCAATCCCACATTCCCACTCACTAAAAAATTACGGCAGATACATAGAGGTCTTCTAACATAGAGGGGTCAAGCCAACTGGGTCCCACCTCCACCCATATAACTAAAGTGGCAAACACAACTGCCATATATAACAGTCCACCGCTTTGCTTGCCATTTCCACGTAGCGTACCAAGAGTTTTTAAAACCAACACAATAATGCACCACATGCACTCTACGTTGTATATCCTAAGTAACATAATGCACATACACATGCATGCACATGAGCGTAATATTATTATGTAGAATATTTAATTCTGCGTAACAAATTATTAGATCAAGGAACTCTAATTTGAAGGTCACTACAAAAAATCGATGGAAATAATCAAGATTGATAATGAAAGAGATTGAATAAACTAAAATGAATTACTATGGGATCCAACATTAAAATGTAGATGCAAAGTGAAGATTTCTATAAAAGTATTAGAGGCGACCGACGTAAGTGAGAAATTTGAACACTTACACTATCTGTCAAGTTTATGTCCCTTTTTGAGTAATAGAAGTATAACAAAAATTGGTGAAAGCCACTGATGTTAATTGAGGAAATTGACCTTACTAATCAACAAAAATAGTTTTCATTTTTGAACAAAATCGTATATGCAAAATTTCAACCGAAATAAACTTTTTGATTATAGATGGTGACGGGTATCGAGCACGTGCTCTGCATGTACTGATCACTTCACGTGTGTGTGTACAAATTCTCAATATCCTGCCGTTCAAAAAAAAACTTCTCAATATCCTAACTTCACTCGAATATCACCACCAATTGCATGAACCAATAACAACTACGGAATCATTATCGGAGAGAAATAACAACTATATTTTACAAGATAATTTTATTTGCTTATAACAAAATGGAATCATTATCAGACAGGGAAAAAAATATCACGTGAAACGAACTGGCAAAGCTTTTCATTTTGCACTTTTCATGTCCAAAGTGGAAATTGCACCATTGCAGAAAAAAATTGTCCAATCAAACTTGAATCAAATTCTAAATTCCCGATCTACATAGCACAATCTTTCAAATTCAGATCGGAAGGAAAGAAAAAAACAAATTGCCAGAATTTCGCAAACCTTTGATGGATTGGAGGAGAATATGAGCTTCCATTTGCATCGTCAACCGGTGAACGCCCCATCATATCCTTCCCGAGGAGATAATTCCGGGGAGTGCAGAGAGCGACATCAAATAGAAACCCTAATTACACTGCAATTCTGTTTCTCTCTCCCTCTCCTCTCTCTCTCTCTCTCTCTCTCTCTCTCTCTCTCTCTCTCTCTCCCCTCTGCTGCGCTCTATTCCCTTGATTTGATTTCAAATATAGGAAGAAGACCTAGTTCTGGGAAAGTTACAGAATTTAACGAAGAGTATAATCAGCGCCGTCTAATCTCCCCATTCTAATTTGCGTCAGCAAACCTAATCCATACTCAATGGATAAAAGGTCGCCTAAATTTTCAAATTTTACCTTTTAGTTTTCTGTGATGTCCACTTTGGCCCATCGAATTAGTTTCTTCCCACATTTATCCAAGCCCAATGTATATACTCACTATATTATGCAAGACATCCAGGCCCGGCCCTGAGATTTCGCTGGCCCCATCCAAGATTATAACCACTTTGTTTTTTTATATAAAATAAATTAAAAAATATAAAAATAACTTCAAAATAAAATTAGCATGCAAGTATACAGCATGAAGCATATAGGTGTATGTTAATTCAAATTTTAGATATAAAGACAATTCTGAGTGAATAACTATGTTTAGTTTATTCGATTAGTTGAGATTTATAAATAAAAAAATCAGTATTAGTAACATTGATATCGTGAATCAGTTTTTTATAGTATTTTAGTACTCTATTTAGGCTATACTTTGGCATAAAATCTTGTAATTAGCTTTTTAAGGTTTTTTTTAAAAAAAAAAAATTGGTTCATATTCAATGGTGGTATTGAAAGACTAGCAAAAAAGGTCCATTAAAAAGTGAATAACTACTTTTTATATAATCGTATTTTTAATTCTTAACTATTTCAAATACAGGAAATAACAAATGTTTGACAATATTTTTCGAAAGAAAAGACAAGATTATCTATTGAAAGCAAACATAGTAACACATAAAATGTCAATACATCATTATTAGGGCCCCATGAAAAAAAAATTATAATAGCTCATATTTAGTACTTATGAGATACCTATATCTTGATCTAAATTGGTTATAATTTATATTAAATATAGTTGAGTACGTAAGAAGAAATATATGAAGACTAAGATAGCTGGGTCTCTTTCATTCTGACAAAAGAAGCTAACATGTCTTGAACTCATGACCTAAAGGTATGAAAAAACTTAATCTACCACTGCACCATCTTTGTACGTTTTATATAACTATCGATATATATAATACTTATACAATACAAAGGTTTTGGGGCCCTTTAATTGGGCCCAAAACTAGGGGCCAGACCCAGGCCTACTGAGCCTACCCTCAGAGCCGGCATCCATGTTCACGGCCAACCAATCAAATACCGCCACTACCCTTACTATTTTCTCTTTCTTTCTTGATATTACCTTCAAAATAATCCTCGCCCCTTTCACCGTTAACCTTGTCAAAAATGACATTTGGAACGATTGATCGATTAACTACAGGTAATACTCTTTGAAATTGTGTACTTTTTATGTTGTATGATTGAACAAGTAGATTGATAGATGGACACTAGCATGTGCGAGACTTCGTTCTATCACCATCACCGTTTACGCATTAGGGTAACGTGACTTACCTAATTTCCTCCATCTCCCCTCTTTGTTGGAAACTTTTGAAGGCTTAACCTTCTACAAACACTACACTGTGACCACGCTTCTACACCTGCATGGTGATATTTGTGAACACCTTGTACTAATCAACCTTGTTATCACATTGATTTTTTTATCCAGAATGACCTCAAACTAATGTAAGTATCAAATTTGAATCAATTATGAACCCCTTGCTTTGTTGCCATGGGCAGAAACACCGTTCTCGATCATTGTCTTCCTAACTAGTATTAACTTGACCAATGACTGTACAAATCATAAGCTTCGCTAATAACATCGAACTCTTATTTTCTCTCACCCAGTCAACGAACAAATAGAGAAAATCATTTCAACTATACCCGTTGTGACATTATATATGACTCCAATTTCAACCCCAGCTAACAACTCATTTTCTTGTTGTTTTCACTACGCGTAGTCTCATAAAAAAAACTTTTACTTGTAACAATCACATCCTTAACGATCGTTTAAGCCACGAATATTATTATATTAACAACCATGGATTTTTATCTGTATGTAATGCTAACTATTAATATATGAAATGATGATTGTGGTACATTGACACCACATGGACTTGTTCTTTGTGAGCGATGCTGGTTTATGGGAGACTAGGCTAATTTGATGTTATCGAGAAGTTGTACATGGTAGGGAGAAGTTGTCATTAGTTCATGAAGTAGGTTAGGATAGTTCAAAGCTTATAGATTGGGGCTTTACGAATATCGCTAGTTATGCAACAATGGAGGGTTGTCGAGGGGTGAATAAAAGAAAGGAAAACATAAAAAAAAAGTTGGAGAAAGATAAATACAAAGACATGTACTTGATAATTGGGTGTCAGCATGAATCTAGAATTGTGGCTTTCATCTTATTTGCATTTTGAACACATGGTGATTTCTTAGTCGTAAGGATAGATATTAACTATTTGACGAAGGAAACTGCTACAAATGGATTGTTGTTAAGGTTCAAAAAGTGTGTTGAAAAGTGTAGAAACTAGAAAGTGTGTTAGAGCGTGTGAAAATTTACTTGTGTAAAAACTATATTGGAATGTGTCTTATTTTGGTAATTGATTTTCGTACCCCAACTCGATATCCACACTATTTTTTTTTTTGTCTTTTAGTAAAATTTATATATATAAATACTTCACTAAATAACAAAAAAGGGATGTGAATATTAATTTTTTTTTTTTTGGGGGATATCACTCCCCTTTATTTTTGACATTTTGCGAGTTTTCAATAGAGGACCCTTCGACAAAAATTAGTTTTTTATGGGCCGAAGGGAGAAATACAAATTAAGGGTTTAAAGAGTAATTTGTGCATTTCACTTTGAAAATACTGTTATGTGTGAACTCATACCTCATATACTTGTAGTAGGAGTACTAATTAAGGAATAGTGGTTAGTACTAATTACACCATTAATAGAGCATAGCTAAACACACGCGTGGATGGGGAGCGTGGACAGACAACCATGAAGTGCCAAAAGCACGAGTGCTGCTGCAGCATCACCGGCAATAAAGCGACCCACCTCCCTCTCAGTCTCTCTCCTCAGCTGCTCTCTCTCTCTCTCTCTCTCCGCCTAAATTCTTGTCAATTTCCTTCAACTCTCCACTACCAAGATCTGCACCCTTGTTCTTTTCCCTCTCTCACTCAAGATCTACCCTCTGTCTTTCTCTCTCTACATATCACTAGCTAACCTTTCCCAACTCTCTCCCTCTCCCTCTCCCTCTCCCTCCTATATACATTCTGTCTACTTCTTAGATCTCCGCCGTATCTCATGGATCTAGAACCTCACCTGCATTGTTGTCTTTAGGCTAGGGTTTAACGAACTCATGCTTCTTTTGCCCCGCTCTCGCACTCAAAGCCATGCAATCTGTAGTTTTCTACGGAGAAGGTTGTAACGAACAGGAGCTGCTTCACCGGAACCCTAGAATCCTCCGGCGAGACTCGTTCGAGCTCGGCGGTCTTGGATTCTGACGATGGTGTGCGTGAATTGCATTCCGAAGACTGATGATGCCAACTTTGACGATGTTTCTCCGTTTTCTTCTTGTTCTTCTGCTCACTCTGGTTTCTTCTAACTTCGGTAATTATTGAATTTTTCGACTTTATCTGGGCTTGTTTTGGGTTCATAGAGTTACGCATTGTTTGGTTGTTGAGAAAGATGGTTTCGGGGACCAATGTGAGTTTAGCATCTTTCCCACATTTTACTGTCAAACAAACGGAGGTTAAAATCTGCAACTACGGGGCTGACCTCGCGAGGCTATGGATTAGAAAGTTGAGAATGGTACCGCAATTTGCAATGGTTGTGTGTTTTGGTGGGGTTGGAGCAATTTTACAATGGTTGAGTATTTAGGTGGATTGGGACAACTCTGCAAACAAACCGAGTAAACTGAGTCGAGTTCAAGGTCAAGTTTTAAGCTTGTTTGCTGAACGAGCAGAGCTTGAGTTACTGGTGACTCGCCTGGTTTAGTAACCGAACCGAGCTCAAACACCTCGATATTAAGCGAACTAAACGAACCGAGCTCAATTAGAACGAGCCAAGTTTGAACACGGCAAAGCTTGGCTTGGCTCATTTGCAGCCCTAGGTTTGGACATGTTTTTCACTTGATCCTATAATTGGGATTTGACGGTCCAAGGAACTCAGCTTATATTTGCATTTTGCAATCCCCAATGTTGTTGTTTTCATCTCCAGACTTGGTCAAATTTGTAATTAGCGAAGTACATCATCTTCGTGGTCTTATTGTCTACTTTTGTTGTACCGCAATGCTGAATCATCAACACATTGTTAGATGAGTTTCTGAGTCCCCATGCTGCTTTTTTTGTTCATGGTTATGTATGGATTGCTGATGTACGCCCGCATTCTGTAACACAGAGGTGCTATTTTGCTATTGTACCAATAAAGAAGCTATATTCTATTTGCAGGGAGGTCTATGTCTACGATTGGGTCATTTGCTCCATCAGAAGCACCCCATATGCCATGGCTCAAGCCTTCTTTTGAACCAACTATACCTTCTCCGTCTCCGTTTTATCGAG
This sequence comes from Gaultheria prostrata, assembly GCA_036023075.1. Lineage (NCBI taxonomy): Eukaryota > Viridiplantae > Streptophyta > Magnoliopsida > Ericales > Ericaceae > Gaultheria > Gaultheria prostrata. Next base: position 23,574 of record JAXBDA010001329.1, on the reverse strand, counting down.
GTGCGTAGTATACTCAGTATTCTGAGCTCTTTGCACTTGATGCTTTCTAATTTTTAGACTTAGCATGTACACTGTACTGCGTCTTGTTGCTTCTCTCTCTTCTGGTTACTTTCCCTGATGTTGCCACTCTTCACTTTTAGGTCCTGTTGCCGGTCCTAGCACGAGTACCCTTCCAGGACATCATCACCGTCATCGTCATCTGGAACCCATTTCAGTTGCTCCAGCCCCCTCTACGACAATGGGTAATGGCTGAGTGTTAGAAACAGTATTGTTTTGTCGCAATAGAACAATTTAAGAATGTGACCTTCAGGAATTCTAAGGTGTTATCAACATGACCGGTGTAATCACTTCGCCAATGATCTTTGTGGACTAGAAGTATGGGACAAAGTCTAGGCCTTATGAAGAGCAAACCGCCTATTTATTGACAGTTCAAATTCTTAACGTTGATGCAAAAGAACATAATTTCTAGTGTTCATATTTCTGTGCAGTTTTTGTATGGAAAAGAAAGAACTTTGTGGAGCCTGTTTGACCAATCTGCATTTTTTTTGCGACATAACTACCTCCAGAAACATACTACATGTGTTGCGATGCATTGACAACTGGCTAATGTCCAACCACAATGTGGTTGCGAACCATTTGGTTCATGAGAAAACCAATTGTAGTAAAATAGGTAGCAGATTGGGTATTCAGCTATGCAAAGATCTGAGCCAATGTTTGGACAATTGCTTGTCGTATAAGGTAGTTATGTATAACAACCTAAGATCATATTTTTCTAATTCTAAAGTATGACTCTGTCGGACTGTATCTATCCTGCTCTTTGTTATTTCCTTGGAAATATACCATGTTGTAGTTTGGGTTCTCATTAAACAAGGTGCATGTTATTTCAATTTCATCAACTTGTTGTCCTCTCATTTTTTTTCCGATTTTGCTGGAGCCTATGTTAATAGCTTTGATAGTAAAATCTTGTTTCAGGTTGTGGTCAAATATGTGTGGAGCCACTAACTAAAACTCCCATTAATTCCCCATGCGGTTGTGTCTTTCCGATGAAAATCAGACTTCTTTTGGATGTATCACTCTATGGTATCTTTCCTTTGGTTAATGAACTTGAGATTGAGATTGCGGCAGGCACATATCTAAGACAAAGCCAAGTGGTAATAATTGGTGCCAGTGCTGATAGTCAGAATCAGGGAAGAACAGTGGTGGACATTAATTTGGTACCTTTGGGGGAGAAGTTTGATAATACCTCTGCTATGTTGACTTATGAGAGATTCTGGGAGAAGAAGGTGCCTCTAAATAAGACGCTTTTTGGCAATTATGAAGTCATGTATATTAATTATCCAGGTAGCAACCCCAAATATGTCACTTTCTCAGTTTCATATTATGTGGTTATGCTGTTCAGTGACTGAGATATTTCTTAACAGGGCTTCCTTCTTCGCCGCCGTTTGATGGTTATGCTGGTAATGGTCCAACTGGAAGTGCTGGAAATCAGCAATACCCTATTACTGCCGATTTCGTCAACAAGAGCCAGAAGATGAGCGCTAGAATTATTTTCATAATTTCATTTTCTGCATTAGTACTCTTTGTGGTTTGCTGTGGAGCAGTTTCTATCCTCTTAAGATGGAGGAAGGTTGGTCGACCCTCAAATGCTGTTGGTCCTGTCTTTATACCATCTACTAATAAAAGACCCGGTAAGTTTCTGGCTTGTTCTTGCTCGTTAGAAAAGATGCGAAGAAATGGCTATAGTCGCATCTATTGCTCATAGAATGGTTTAGAGCTTTGGCTAGGAAGGCGTGTCAGGTTGTTGGCTTATTGATTACCTGTTTTCCTGCTCTGCTCCTACGAGCCTCATGTCTGTTTTCATAATCTCTGATGAAACTATGTTATTTTTCCCTTTTTCATTATGCTCTTTACAAGAAGGATATGTTTCCGAGAGCTGTTCGTATGTAGTTCTCCCAGAAAAGATACAATGGATCCTCTCTCTCTTTTTTTTTTGCTCAAATACTCTTGCACTTGTGGTAGAATTTTTTTACTCAGATTATAGATATGATCATGATGATGCACCTCTAGAGCAGATTCGAGGACTTAGGCCCCTTGCTTTCTGCATCATCTGTTCGATGAACTTTCCTTCTCGTGTCTGATAGTTTTATATTTCTGTATTTACCTCGTAAGTACAAATTTGTCCTCTTGGGGTCACTCCAGCTGCTTATACTGCCTTCCTCTGATAACGATACTCTAGTTTGAGTCTTCTTAACTTGTTATAAGGAAAAAGAAAAACCAGTCATTTAAACCAATTTTCAGTCTTGTGCTTTAGTTTTCTTTCTCAGACAAAAGGAATTTGACATCATTAGAAAGCAGTGCATCATACTACTTAGTGGATAATACGCCCAAATACTTTGTAACTGAGAGCATTAAGGAAACTTATGAATAGTATGGTTTCTCGAGAACCTGCCTTACTTGGACCTTGTAATAATACACCCATCAAGAAATTGGCGAAAAGTTAATTGTTGGGCGATTATCAGGAAATTGAGGTGGTCAATGTTGCAAGGGGCAAGATGGAATTGGTGACTTAATTCTCAGTAATTTCCTTAGTTTTTCTTCAAGCAATATGTTGAGTAACTCCTGATATAGCTATTAAAGCAATACGTAAAGGTGGATGGACTCATCAGTTCCCAGTGGTTCAGTTAAATGATTAGGCATGTACTACACAATGCAAGCCCTCATTTTTTCTGCTCTATTTTCCTTTCTGCTTTCTTGTTAGACTAATAGAGTTTGGTTTTGCTCAACGAAGCAATGTAGGCCGGAACCCAGGCTGGATTTGATTTCTAAAATGCTATGAATAATATACTCTCTTTGGGAACTTTTTGTACAAGCTGCCCTTTTTATTTTATAACCTGTCAACGTTTTGTCTTTGTTTCTTCCGATCAATCTACTGGGGATTCAATGAATGTCTGTGCTTGATGCAGGAACTGGGTCTGTCTTATCAAGTAGCATGGCTAGCTCGACATCAACATCCCTCATATCGACCATGCCTTTTTCCGTTCTGTCTGTTAAAACATTTGCACTGGTGGAACTTGATAAAGCCACAGATAAGTTCAGTTTGCAAAGGCTTCTGGGTGAAGGAGGGTTTGGACGAGTTTTTCATGGGATCCTGGAAGATAGAACTGAGGTTGCTGTTAAATTGCTTACAAGAGATAATCAAAATGGGGATCGTGAATTCATCGCAGAAGTTGAGATGCTAAGCCGTTTGCATCACCGTAACCTGGTGAAACTGATTGGCATATGCGTTGAAGACCATACACGCTGCTTGGTTTATGAGCTTGTTCCAAATGGCAGTGTTGAGTCTCATTTGCATGGTACAAGAGTCCCCACTTTCTTACCCTCTGTTCTTATTGTTTGTCCATTTCCTGTGTTTTATGCTCCTTCATAGATATATTTTTGAATGGTTACACCAAATCATTCCTACACCTCTCGGACTGCGTTTATGCAATCCTTTCACTGTTTGGCTGAAAAGAAATGTAGATTTGAAATGCAAAAGTCATCAACATCATTGTGTGTTGGTGTTTCAGGTGCTGACAAGAGAAATGGACCTCTTGACTGGGATGCACGATTGAAGATTGCACTTGGTGCGGCAAGGGGATTGGCATACCTTCATGAAGATTCTAATCCTCGAGTAATTCACCGGGATTTTAAGGCCAGCAATGTTTTGTTGGAAGATGATTTCACCCCCAAGGTTTCAGATTTTGGTTTGGCAAGAGAAGCTACAGAAGGAAGTCATCACATTTCAACTCGGGTAATGGGAACTTTTGGGTATGTACTCTTCATGTGTTACCTCCCCCTTGTCAAAATCTTCCAAAATTATTCCAATGGTCATAGCTGTACTCATTTTTTAACCATAATACACACTCTTATAGACTCAATTCTGATACTGAGTGTAGGACATCTATGACAGGTGGTTCTATAGTTTCCTTAACGTTGGTGCGTTTCCCTAATCTCATGGAAGTTGCCATTTATGCTCTTCTTCGTGACGAACTTTAAAATTAGTAGTCAATAATTATGGATGTTTTTCCCGGTAGAAGACAAAGTTCAAGACCAAAATGAGATTGCCTTTTTGTGTTCAAATTACCGAAATTCCTGTCAAGCTTTTTATTATATTTGGTTGCCCATCTCTGAGTACTCTTCTAGTCAGTTCACGAATTTGATTTTGTTCCTCCGATAAATCATGTAATTGTTTGTTCATCTCTGTTGCGACTTTGTATTGGAGCTGATCTTTGGGGACATATCTCCTGGTGGAGATTTAACTTGGATTTGCAGGTATGTAGCTCCTGAATATGCAATGACAGGACATCTACTTGTAAAAAGTGATGTTTATAGCTATGGAGTCGTTCTTCTAGAGCTTCTCTCTGGGAGGAAACCTGTGGACATGTCTCAATCCCCTGGACAAGAGAACCTTGTGACTTGGGCCCGTCCCCTACTAACCTGCAGGGAAGGACTAGCCCAGTTGGTGGACCCCTCCTTAGCGGGAAACTTCGACTTTGATGACATGGCAAAGGTAGCAGCCATTGCCTCCATGTGCGTCCACCCAGAGGTGACTCACAGGCCGTTTATGGGGGAAGTAGTGCAAGCTCTTAAACTCATATACAATGACAACGATGAGACTTGTGGGGATTGCTGTAGTCAGAAAGAGTCTTCTGCTCGTGACTCTGATTTCAAAGGTGAGAGCAGTTGGTGGAACGCTGGTGGGCTCACACCACATGTAACCATGGAGTATAGTTCGGGGCCTCTTGAGGAGATGGAAAACAGACCGTTTTCTGCTTCGGCTTTGATTGGGGGAGGGGGCTTCTTACCCATCAGGCATGGGAATAGGTCGGGTCCTCTGAGGACAGTTCGGAGCAAGCCTGCGTTTTACCGATTGAAAGGGAGTGTGAGTGAACATGGTGGACTTCTGTTGAAGCGTGATTGGAACGAGGGTACTAGTGGGTTTGAGGCTTCATTTTAGAGCATGTTTTTTTTTTCAAGTGTACAGTACCGAATGACCATGCTAATTGAACAAATTGGTCGCTCGGTGTAGCCTAGGAGTTTGCATTGCTGATGCGGTTTCAAATTTGGGGGAGGAGAGAGTGAGAGGAAGAGGGGGCTTTCGGTTCTAATTTTGATGATCTTAATTCATTACCATACGAAGTGAAATGTAAGTTGGACACTTCTCAGTGTGTTGTATATGTGCTAAAATTACTTTTTCTGCTGGATTGATTGAGCTGACTCTGTTTCTCTTTCATTTCCATACCGAGTTATTTCCTGCTTGAGCCGAAATGATTTTGTGTTGGTATGGTGCCTAAGTTGATCCGGAAGCCAGGAAAAAAGCAGGAAAAGAAATAGCAATCGAACGAAAACAAAGAAAAGTTTCCAATACGTGTGATAATTGATGATTTTCTGGAGTGACATCTGCCCTGAGCTTCGACAAATGTGTGAATCAATCAAAATTCTAGCTTATATGGGGCATAAAACTATTTGGGTCCAGCCCATATGGAATTCACACGGACTCACAAGATTATGGAAGAAAAGAAAGTAATAATCTGGTTTTTATTGACTGTAGAAGACAGTTGAATTCCATCAATATTGTCCTGGAATTTGTGCACTAACATGGATATAATGCCCATGTCTATATGCGTTTGGGAGATGAAAGCTCGTCGGCTAGAAAAAATACAAACTCAATTCATAATTTGGTTGTTTTCTTCGACTCGATTTCACTTTTTGCAGAGAACTAACACAAAAAGGTACACAAACGTTTCTGGGGCAAGTTTTATTATTGCAAAGTTGATAACAGTAACACAGTAGTTTGACATAGTTCATAGAGGAGCAAACCTGCTGCAACCATTATACAGGGTCACAAGCTGGCATTATTTTTATTTTAGTGCTAAGCTCCCTAGCCAACCACCCGATTACATGATTATTACTCATGGATAACTATGGCCAGCTATACTGTCAATGTTGGGAACTTCCGGGTTCATGGTTTCTCCTTTAGCCATACCTTCAGGCGCGATTTCAGTTTTATGGATGCCCGCTCCCCAACCCGGGAAGTGCCACCACGAGAAGTGTGGAAACCAGAAAGCTTGGGGATTGTAGACTTCCTCGCCTTTGGTTGATACCATACCATCAACTTTGGGAAAATATCCTTGGCCAGGCACACCATCAATGTTGGGAACTTCAGGGTTCATGGTTTCTCCTTTAGCCATATCTTTAGGTGCGATTTCAGTTTTGTGGATACCCGCTCCCCACCCCGGGAAGTGCCACCACGGGAAGTGTGGAAACCAGAAAGCTTGGGGATTGTAGACCACCTCTCCTTTGATTGATACCAAACCATCAGCTTCAGGAAAATATCCGTGGCCAGCCATGCCACCAATCTTGGGAACTTCCATCTGCATGGTTTCTTCTTTAGCCTTATCTTTAGGCGCGGTTTCAGAGTTGTGGATACCCCACCACCACCAGGGGAAGTGTCGAAACCGGAATGCTTGAGGGATGTAGACCTCCTGGTCTCCTTTGGTTGAGAGATCTCTTCCTCCTTCGGCACCAGAAAGGAACGCCGCGAGGAAGATTACAAGGACAACTAGTACCGTCTTAGTAACACCCTCCATTGTTAAACTTCTCTCTCTGTTGTGTATCTTCTTCCTCTCTTTTGCAATGGAGAGGAGGTGCTGATACCTTCCCAATTTATAGTGCAAGTTGAGAGATTAATGAGAGCTGGTTATCTAACCAACTATGGGGCTGGTGTCAAAGGGTTAATGCAAAATTCTTGTATTGGTATTTCTTTTAGATTGCTCTCATAGCCTTAGATGGTAAATTTGTTAGCAGTTGAATGAATTGGTTACATGAATTTAATGGGTCAACATTTTACTTGCTTCAAAGCAAAAGCATTACCATTTTTGTACTTGATGTATTGAATGGTGCTTCTAGGGTTGCCCTGGCCCCTCAAACTTTCAGATTAATTTCTTTGGGCTTTTCAAAACAGAAGAAAATATGGGATTCAGAGACACCATCTTTAAGCTGTCCACGGCTGAAGCTACTTACAACCTATGGCGTGAGCGTAACGGAAGAATTTTTCAGAACCAAAATCTAAAATCCAGGGGAAATTCATATCCAGGATTGACAGAGAGCTGAGAGCTTGCATAAGCTCATGGAGAAGCATGTTAAGAAATCTGATGAGAACAGACTCATTGGTGTGGAATGGAATGTTTCTCCCATTGTGTTTTCCTGTAATTAGCTAGAATGATGCTAATAGTAGTTAACTAGTTTGTTTGTTAGGTCCTCATCACTTTAGGGGCTTATTTTTCACGGACTTTTTGACACGACTTTTTAAAAATCTCTCTCTTTAATTTTACTAGATTTGGGTATAATATGGTTCGTGTAGACGAGGAAAATCGAAAAAATATAAAAATATAGAGAAAATTGAAAAAAGTTCATACAAGTTTATAAAAAAAAAACGTCTTTTTTCTACTTTGGATTCTGATTTTATAGTACTTAGTTTTCCGGCTCCCCTTGGTCAAGCCCATTGATGTGATGTATAAATTTAGTAAAACTTAAGAAAAAACAGCCTGTAAACAAAGCCCGTTCTTATTAAGCCGCCGTTGGGCCGGTCCATAGAGCTACGTGGATGAGTTGGTAGGTCCATAGAGTTTCGCATGCCGCTTGTCCAAAGGCCGCCCCCGTTAAAGCTTGTCCGAAGTCCGTTTTGGCAGGTTTCGCCGGTAACTTGTCGCGGTGGTGTTGGAGGTGGATCTTAGTGTGCCTGAGTTTAGTTTAGTTGTGTTTTTCACTGTGTTTTGTTGAGTAGGATAGATGTAATGGCGTTGCAGGTCTTCCTGCGTTATGATCGGTTGTATCATTTAAGGCCTACTGTATCAAAATTGCTTAGTGATTAACAAAAATTTTCTCTCTATTTTCTAGAAGAAAAAAAAAGAAAAGAAGAAAAAACAACCAAAAGAGGGTGCCAAAAAATTAGCCAGAGCCCAGGGCCTTAGATTTACGTGGGGGTATGACACTTTAATCCTTCATTTGGTTGTTTTTCAATGAAAATAAATTTCTTTAAAAAAACCAAAAATTAGGACTCAAAACTAATCAAACTTAGAAGATCGATAATAAGGGCAACGAAGCCTTCTCTTCTCTCTCTGCCAAGTTCAATTTATTTTAATTTTTTGCTTCTATGGGGCCAGAATCCACTTTGAGGCGCCCCATACTAGTCTGTATGGGGAGGACTAATCGTTTTCACCCGCGGTGAGGTATGAAAAGACTTTGCGCTGCCCTTTTAAGATTTAATTGCACATTCCTCTAACAACAATTCCTTTTAGGGGAGATTGTTGATTTTATGGGACCAAGCGTCCACCCTGTACTCGAGGCGTCCCCTGCGTTTTAGAATATGTGGGGCCAAGCACCTATGTTATATTCAATTTTGCAAATGCATAATGCAAATAAGAGGCAGCCAAACTCCCCCTTAATCCATTATTAATTGATGTTGGTAGAAGATGTAATTTTAACAAAGTAGTTATAGATACCAAAATGTGATTAGTCAATTTTATCTTTGAGATTAAAATGGTGGTTTAGTGGAATCTCCTCTCCTTAGGGCCTGATGGTTTTATCTTTGCCTTTTTCAATAAGGCTTGGCATTTCATGAATAAGGATGCGCTGGACTTTTTCAATGAATTTCACTCTAATGCCAATAAAATTTGGGAAATGATTTCCACACCCCCCTTTTATCCCCACACACTCCCTTTTTGTCTTTGTTCAACCTGAAATTACCAAATTACCCTTACTTCAAGAGTCACCTTTTTCATATGAAGGGCAATTTGGTAATTTCAGGTTGAATAAAGACAAAAAGGGAGTGTGTGGGGATAAAAAGAGTGTGTGGAAATCATTTCCCTAAAATTTTATCGAATTTTTAATCTCTCTTCTTTTGTCAATAAAATTTTATCTCATCTTTGAGATACATGAGTTTCAATCTACTATTCTAATGTTTTTAAACATAAATTTGTTTCAAAATCGTAACAAATGGCATGGAATATTAACAAGATTTTCGACGCGATTGATACTCCCGATGAGCTCCATCGTCAATATAAAACCGTGTTTTAACTAGACTGTCCATGAGAGTATGAGAGGATCCTAAATCCTCATGACAAGTACATCAAATTACATAATTCTTTTCAAGAAAGTGTAATAATAACATTTGAGCAAGTAATTGGCAGCTTAACTTGTCCAATGGAACCAAAGCTACTTGTCCAAAATCTCCCAAATCCCCATTAGCTTGAACATATTCTTCTTTGAACCAAAAGAAAATGATAAGAAAGAGAGAAAAAACTTGGAAATTTTGAAAGGATTGTAATTTGTAAATGTATTTAAAAAGGAGCATACTTCCATGATAATCCATCCAGTACTGGAACATCCTATGTGTTGGGTTTTTTCCCAAGTTAAATGTATTTGAAAAAGAAAAAAAATGGAGTATTGAATGGCATTAATCTGCCTTGGAAAAAGATTTGTTTGGTGGTGATTTCACATGGTCCAAAAGGCATTTATTTGGATCATGTTGGTGGGTTCTTTGGAATGGGTCAATGCCGGCTGTGCATGGAGAATCCCAAAAGTCTTGTGTCCATGGAAGTGTTTATAAATGGAGGGCTTGCATGTGCCGTGAGCGTATGTATGAAAAGAGAGAGAGATAAAAAGTGCAGTGTGTGTATGAGAAACAAAGTGTAGTGTGTGAGAGAAAATTGTGAGAGAATATTGGTGAGTGTGTTCTTGTTTTTAAAGTTCTAATGTGCGTGGGTATGTTTAGTTTGACCGATCCTCTACACTATGAAGAGCAGAGAAGACTGGCAAATCAGATTACACACCATCAAAATTTTCATTGATTTTTTTTGTATTACTCCTAACATGAACTTACGCCCATGTCTTTTATACGTGCTCGAGCCGGAGAGCGCAAGCTCGTCAACTAGAAACAATCCTACTCAATTAAGGTTGTTTTCTTTGCCTGGATTTCACTTTTGTTGCAGAGAACTAGCACAAATTAAAAGGTACACAAACATTAATTTCGTGGGCAAGTTTTATTGCATAGTTGATAGCAGTAAACATACAGGGTCACTAGCCGGGGCTGACATTATTTAAGTACCTAAGCACCCATAAGTTTACATACATGGTTATTATTCATGGATAGCGATGGCCAGCCACACCGTCAATGTTGGGAAGATATCCATGGCCAGCTATACCATCAATCTTGGGAACTTCCGGGTTGATGGTTTCTGATCCTTTAGCCATATCTTTAGGTGCGATTTCAGTTTTATGGATGCCCGCCCCCCACCACGGGAAGTGTGGAAACCATGGAAACCAGAAAGCTTGGGGGTTGTAGACCTCCTCTCCTTTGGTTGATACCATACCATCAACTTCTTTAGCCATACCATTAGGCGCGATTTCAATTTTGTGGATGCCCGCTCCCCATCCAGGGAAGTGCCACCACGGGAAGTGTGGAAACCAGAAAGCTTGGGGATTGTAGACATCCTCTCCTTTGGTTGATACCATACCATCAACTTGGGGAAAATATCCCTGGCCAGCCATGCCACCAATCTTGGGAACTTCCATGTGCATGATTTCTCCTTTAGCCTTATCTTTAGGCCCGGCTTCAGATTTGTGGATACCGCCCCACCACCAGGGGAAGTGCGGAAACCAGAATGCTTGAGGGTTATAGACCTCCTGATCTCCTTTGGTTGAGAGATCTCTTCCTCCTTCAGCACCCGAGAGGAACGCCGCGAGGAAGATAGCAAGGACAACTAGTACCGTCTTAGTAACACCCTCCATTGTTAAACTTCTCTCTCTGTTGTGTATCTTCTTCCTCTCTTTTGCAATGGAGAGGAGGTGCTGATACCTTCCCAATTTATAGTGCAAGTTGAGAGATTAATGAGAGCTGGTTATCTAACCAACTATGGGGCTGGTGTCAAAGGGTTAATGCAATGGGGTTTCGTCTTTAATTTTGTATTGGCCCCAAATTCTTTTATTGGTATTTCTTTTAGGTTGCTCTGATACCCTTAGATGGTAGATGGTTACATGAATTTAATGGGTCAGCATTTTACTTGCTTCAAAGCAAAAACATTACCATTTTAGTACTTGAAGTATTGAATGGTGCTTCTAGGGTTGCCCTGGCCCCTCCTTAAGCTTTCAGATTAATTTCTTTGGGCTTTTCAAAACAGAAGAAAATATGGGACAAGCTGGCCATGGCTGCAGCTACTTACAACCGGTGGTGTGAGCGTAACGGAAGAATTTTTCAGAACCAAAGTCTAAAATCCAGGGGAAATTCATATCCAGGATTGATAGAGACGAATTGGCGTGGAATGGAATGTTTCTCCCATTGTGTTTTCCTGTAATTTGCTAGTATGATGCTTTTGGATAGAGTTTTGGTTGAGTGTTAAGACACTTTGGGGCTTACTTTTCACGACTTTTTGACACCACTTTTTAAAAATCTCTCTTTAATTTTACTAGATTTGGGTATAATATATATGTCACATGATTCGTGTCGATGAGAAAAATCGAAAAAATATAAAAATATAGAGAAAATTGAAAATAGTTCTTCCAAGACTATAAAAATAAAAGATGGTACGTCTTTTTTTTGAACTTTGGATTATGATTTTATAGTACTTAATTTTCCGGTTCCCTTCGCTAAGCCCATTGATGTGATGTATAAATTTAGGGGGCAAAATACGGGCTGGTCCAAAAAATTTGGGCAATGCACGCCCAACTCTGGAAAAAGCATGCCCAACTCCTGAAAAAGTTTCTGAATGTTTTGGACATGGCAAGACGAACTCACTTTGTTTTTTTATTCGGCCATGAGACGACGAAGTCAGCAGATCCGTAAAGGGAAACTTTTTTGGTTGTTTTTCAATGAAAATAAATTTCTTTTAAAAAACAAAAATTTGGTCCCAAAACTAATCAAACTTAGAAGATCGACAAGAAGGGCAACGAAGCCTTCTCTTCACTCTCTGCCAACTTCAATTTATTTTAATTTGTTGGCTTTATGGGGCCAAAATCCACTCTGAGGCGCCCCCTTCCGTGAGGTATGGGCAGGATTGCAGAGCTCTTGATATCCACCTGCCACTAAGTACAAGGCTTGCGCTGCCTTTTAAGATTAAGTTGCACCTTCCTCTAACAACAATTCCATAATTTAGGTGAGTTGGTTAGCACCTGATCCAACAAGTGGTATGTATGGATCTTTTTCCGACTAAATATCTAGTTGGGGAATTTGAACTTATTTCTCGACTAAACATCTAGTTGGGGAACGTTACCCCATTTTCCGACTAAATATCTAGTTGGGAAATTTGAATTTATTTCCCGACTAAAAATCTAGTTGGGGAACGTTACCCCATTTTCTGACTAAATATCTAGTTGGGGAATGTGAACACATTTCCCGACTAAAAAGAAGCACCGACCAAGTTTTTGGCTGGGAACGGTGGTCGGAAAAAGATCCACCTAGGCCGACTAAATATTTTTTAGTTGGCAAATACCTTTGCCGACAAGCATTACCCAACAAAATTGCCCGACTAAAAATCTAGCCGGCAAAACCTTTTGCCAACTAAAATGGCCACCTTAGCCGACTAAATAGGTAGTCGGGAATGGTGAAATTTCTTGTAGTGTACGGGTTCGAGGCCCAGGCTGGTGCGAGGGGAGATTGTTGGCTTTATAAGGCCTAACATCCATCCTTTACTCGAGGCGTCCCCTAGGTTTTATAATATGTGGGGCCAAGCACCTAATGTTATATTCAATTTTGCAAATGCATAATGCAAATAAGAGGCAGCCAAACACCCCCTTATCCATTACCAAAATGTGATAATTTTATCTTTGAGATTAATGGTTTAGTGGAATTTCCTCTCCTTAGGGCCTGATGGTTTTATCTTTGCCTTTTTTTGAATAAGGCTTGACATTTTATGAATAAGGATGTGGTGGACTTCTTCAATGAATTTCACTCTAATGCCAAATTTGCTAGAGGTATCATCATCAACAATGTTTTTCCAACCTGGTTTGAAGTCTCAGATGTCACATTTAGGGTGGCTCTCTGGATCATGAGTTCGAATAACTTACAAATCTACTCTTAATTCGGAGGATTTCAAAGGCAATTTGGATGCTATCAGACGCATTACGTTGTAATTAGTTTTCTTTGGGTTGCTTGCAACTTCTTGTTTCCGGCTTCCCTTTTGTTTCATGTCTTTTTTTTCCCTTGTAGGAGCCCTCAACTTTTGGTTGCTCCTTTTGTTTATCTTCTTGCTCTTTCGATATACCCTTATCGAGTTTTTAATATATCTTCTTTTGCTGATAATTTTTTTTCTTATCTTTGAGATACATGAATTTCAATCTACTATTCTAATTTTTTTAAACATAAATTTGTTTCAAAATCATAACAAATGATATGGAATATTAACAAGATTTTCGACGCGGTTGATACTTCCGCCGAGCTTGTAAACATAAACCGCGTTTTAACTAGACCGCCCAGGAGAGGATCCTAAATCCTCATGACAAGTACATCAAATTACATAATTCTTTCAAGAAAGTGTAAAAATAACATTTGAGCAAGTAATTGGCAGCTTAACTTGTCCAATGGAACCAAAGCTACTCTTCCAAAATCTCCCAAATCCCCATTAGCTTGAACATATTCTTCTTTGAACCAAAAGAAAACGATAAGAAAGAGAGAAAAAACTTGGAAATTTTGAAAGGATTGTAATTTGTAAATGTATTTAAAAAGGTGCATACTTCCATGATAATCCATCCAGTGGAACATCCTATGAAGAGCAGAGAAGACCGGCAAAATCAGATTACACACCATCAAAATTTTCCTTGATTTTTTTTTTTTGTATTAACATGAACTTACGCCCATGTCTTTTATACGTGCTCGAGCCGGAGAGCGCAAGCTCGTCAACTAGAAACAATCCTACTCAATTAAGGTTGTTTTCTTTGCCTGGATTTCACTTTTGTTGCAGAGAACTAGCACAAATTAAAAGGTACACAAACATTAATTTCGTGGGCAAGTTTTATTGCATAGTTGATAGCAGTAAACATACAGGGTCACTAGCCGGGGCTGACATTATTTAAGTACCTAAGCACCCATAAGTTTACATACATGATTAATTGATTATTATTCATGGATAGCCATGGCCAGCCATACCGTCAACGTTGGGAAGATATCCATGGCCAGCCATACCATCAATCTTGGGAACTTCCGGGTTGATGGTTTCTCCTTTGGCCATATCTTTAGGCGCGATTTCAGTTTTGTGGATGCCCGCTCCCCACCCCGGGAAGTGCCACCACGGGAAGTGTGGAAACCAGAAAGCTTGGGGATTGAAGACATCCTCTCCTTTGGTTGATAACATACCATCAAGTTCGGGAAAATATCCGCGGCCAACCATACCGTTAACGTTGGGAACTTCTGGGTTCATGGTTTCTCCTTTAGCCATATTTTTATGCGCGATTTCAGTTTTGTGGATGCCCGCTCCCAACCCTGGGAAGTGCCACCATGGAAAGTGTGGAAACCAGAAAGCTTGGGGATTGTAGACCTCCTCTCCTTTGGTTGATACCATACCATCAACTTCGGGAAGATATCCGTAGCCAGCCATGCCACCAATCTTGGGAACTTCCATGTGCATGGTTTCTCCTTTAGTCTTATCTTTAGGCCCAGTTTCGGAGTTGTAGATACCCCACCACCACCAAGGGAAGTGTCGAAACCGGAATGCTTGAGGGATGTAAACCTCCTGGTCTCCTTTGGTTGAGAGATCTCTTCCTCCTTCGGCATCAGAAAGGAACACCGCGAGGAAGATTACAAGGACAACTAGTATCTTTTTAGCAACACCCTCCATTGTTAAACTTCTCTCTCTTTCTCTGTTGTGTATCTTCTTCCTCTCTTTTGCAGTGGAGAAGAGGTGCTGATACATCCCCAATTTATAGTGCAAATTGAGAGGTTAATGAGAGCTGCTTATCTAACCAACTATGGGGCTGTTATCAAAGGGTTAATGCAATGGGATTTCTTCTTTAAATTTGTATTGGCCCCAAATTCTTTTATTGGTATTTCTTTAAGGTTGTTCTGATAGCCTTAGATGGTAAATTTGCAGCGACTTTAGCAGTTGATGGTTACATGAATTTAATGGGTCAATATTTTGCTTGCTTCAAAGCATTACCATCTTAGTACTTGATGTATTGAAGGGAGGTTATAGGGATGCTCTGGCCCCTCAAGCTTTCAGATTAATTTCCTTGGGCTTTTCAAAACGGAAGACATATGGAAAAAAAAATTAGTGCCGAGCAAGTACAACGTGGCGCCCGGCGCACATCTCGGCCGTCCAAAAATGTGTTTGGACAATCCGGATTTTAAAATGTGTTGAACTTCTGGGTTCCTAATTTCCAGAGAAGAGTTTATTTAAAATCTGAACTATTAATTGCTGAGATGGACGATTATGATAGAATGTTGCGGGTACCGCCTCAGAAACCATATGGTACCCGCTTGGCACTGAAAATTTTCTCAGAAATATGGGATTCAGACACCATCTTTAAGCTGTCCATGGCTGCAGCTACTTACAACCTAAGTGCGAGCGAAACAGAAGAATTTTTTAGAACCAAAGACAAAAATCTAAGGGAAATTATATCCAGGATTGATCAGGTGCTGAGAGCTTGCTTAAAGCATGCTAAGAAATCTGATGAGAACAGACTCATTTGTGTGGAATGGAATGTACTTTCTCACATTGTGTTTTCCTGTAATGGTGGTTGCGTAGTTTGCTTGTTAGGTACTCCGGTGGGGTTTGACCTAAGTAATAAACTAAATTTTTCTGCATTTTGGTGCTTTAAATGCTTGTACTCATGTGTAAAGTACAAATTTTTTAAGCACACAAAAATAAAAAGTTTAGTTTACTAGTTAGGCCAAAACACCCCTCCATAGGTGTTTTTGGCTATGGATAGAGTTTTGGTTGAGTGTCAGGCACTTTTGGGGCTTACTTTTCGTGGACTTTTTTATACAACTTTTTTTTTAAAAAAAAGGGAAATTCTCTTAACCTTAACTGGCTTTGGGTATAATATGTACTATGTCACGTGGTTCGTTTCGATGAAAGAAATTGAAAAATATAAAAATATAGAGAAAATTGAAAAAAAAATCATGTAAGAACATAAAAATAAAAGACTGCCCGTCTTTTTTCAACTTTGAATTTTCATTTTATACTTTTTCGATTCACTTGATCAAGTCGAACGATGTGATGTATTGTATAAATTAAGTACTAATCCCACAACTAACTTGACCAGCTGTGCCCTGTGTTGACCCGGTGTGTCGATCAGACAGACGGTCAGGAACTCTTCACAGATGCCAAGTGGAATTATATTCATGCTTTGAAAAATGAGGATGGGCTCAAGCGGGGGTCCCTCATACATGGGCTCATGGTCCCAAACCATGAGTACACCCCCAAGGCCCATGTGAGGTAAGCCCATCAACACCCTGTTTTCGGTCCATGACTCTTATTACGTTTAAGAATATATCTCTCTCTCTCTCTCTCTCTCACACACACATATGTATATGTTTGAAGATTTTGACAAACTCAAAGTCTAGGCACACAACTTTGAAACACAACTCTGCACACAATTGTATTCGGAACTATTCGATGAATGTAGAACTATGTGCATGGAGCGGTTGCAGACTCAGTTATCTAGAGTTGTGTTTTAAAGTTGTGTGTGTAGTATTATTCGGTGATGTGAATCGCAGGAATTGTGTACCTGTTGGATGGTGTTGGGCCCACTGTTTGGGCTACATTATCACATATGTTAGCTCTATCCTCAATTATTTGGGTTCCAAAGTTTCTCAATTCTCCTGCCAGATTTTACTCTGAAGTCAAGAAGAGTCTAAAAAAAAAAAGAATGTCATCCTTCCTCCCTCAAAGAGCAAGTGGCTAAGAGCAAAGAGTTTACTCTGAGAGGCATTTTACACTCTTTCCAAGTACGAATTAGGCCATTTCGATACCAATGTGTCCAAACAATATTAAGCTACAGTGAGTTTACTCCCTAGCGGAGGGACGAGGTATCACAATGCACTTCCATTTTGTTCACAAAAAAAAAAAACCAATTAGGCTGTATTGGACTTCATAAGGCTTTCGAATGAGTTCGGTCCAATAGAACCAGTTCCAAAAGGCCGATAACCTACGGCCCAACCCATAACCAACAAACTCTCATCACAACCATTTCTTGGCATTCGTTAAAAACTGGGGCAAATGTACCCTTCAATCGTCAACAAAGAGTACGGGTTGGTAGCTAAGTTGGTAGAAATTTTATAACTCCATGCACAAGACCAACGGTTAATTCTCAGTAACGGCTAATACTTCTTGCATGTCCTTGGGAAAAAAAAGAAAACAGTCCTTGTTGATGGGAAAGATAATGTGGACCCAACTACAGTCCAACTAGGCCCCTTTCTATCCTACCAAATTAGGTCATCAATTGATCCAAATCATCACATTCGTGTGGTCATTTGCGGTTGTGATTCCAAGTGTTTTTATTCTCTGTGGGCCAAGTTGATTTGCATTAATGAGAATGAACTGGGTACTAATTTCATGGCCCAAATCCAGTGTTAAACAAAAGCGCCTGGCTTCTCTGTAGTCAATTAAACCTCTGTTGTTCAATTATGACCGTTCATCTTGACAATTAAGAGTTAAAAATTGTGGAAAAATCCTACAGGTATTGTACCGGTAAGATATTAAAAGCACGTTTGGACAGCTGGATCGCGCCAACAACTTTACAAAACGCGAGAAAATCTTTAACAAAACGCCCTATTTCATTACGAGGATATTGTTCCAGAAACTGACTTATTTCCAAATTGACTTAAAAATTGATTTATTGTGTTTTTTTGAGACATGTCATTCTGTCGCAATATATCATCACCGATCAAACACGAGATAATCGCAGGAATCATATTTAATCCACACCATTCGATTGCGGGCCCGTGCTATTATTATGGGTAGTGGGCCCATGGATAGTAATGGGCCTTGAAGATTTTCTTAATCTTTGATGATAGGGCCTTATCTTTCATATTCTACAGGCCAGCTTTTATAGTTATGATGATTGACACCTTCACATATAGTCATGATTTTGTGGGCCAATGAGATCATTCCTTAAAAGGCCCAATTATTTTTCAAGAAGTACAAGAATAATTTCGTTACATAAGAGGAAGGAGATTTTTTACATTTGGACTGTGAATCAATTCCAAGAATATGAGTTGTTACACACCGACCGACGTAATTATTGTATGGTATCTTTCACCAAATTCTAATTCTTATTTTTGGATACTAAGTTATTCACGCTCCTTCAAACCAAGTCAGAATCGACGTTTATTGTGTTCAAAATCACTAATCATTCATGACTCCAAATGAAAATTATGAAAAGTGATTTGAAATACTTTTCAAGCTCAATTTCGAATTATAATTGCTTGTGGGCAATAAAAATTGTGTTATAAAAATTGTGTTGCCGATCAAAAAATAAAATAAAAGTTGTGTAAATTGAAACAAGGTCTGATAATTAGAGAGATCATTAATGTCGATTACGCACCACATTGATTGTTTAGCAAATGCAAGGTTACCAAATGCACATGTAATTTGACCAATTATTTCACCAGTAAACTCAATTAGTCCGAAACCTTAATTAATACTAGGTCTAATTAAACGGCCATTCCATGTGGTCTCATGTGTTTCTACGTACACACATCTCTCTCTCTCTCTCTCTCTCTCTCTCTCTCTCTCTCTCTCTCTCTCTCTCTCTCTCTCTCTCTCTCTCTCTCTCTCTGTGCATATTATTCGGTCAAATAAGTTCCACGACATAACTGATATAGAATCCAATCGTTGGTCATATTCGCCTGAATCACCACTTTGAGAATTTCTTGTGAGAGAAAATAGGCCACCAGTTGACTTGAGATGAATTAATTTCATCTTTATAATTTATATGGTTACAGTTATTATAGTTAGTATATGAAACCACCGGAAAATATTATTGTATCGATCGGTTGATTTATAGTTGTGTTATACTTGACTAAATTAAATGGGATCGTATAGTACTACGACCTGTCAAGATCTGTAGACCGGGTTGGCCTGAAGGTTACGGCTAAATACACAGGGTTTTTTTACTCTTCCAAGGTACTACCAACTCTTATAGGGTCAGTCCATATAAGATTCTCTTCCCATTAATGTAGCGCTTCGCTAGTACATTTCATTTCATTTGTCCTCAATATTTTCTCATCCAAGTAAAAGAAAGAGCGATGTTTATGTTATACACTCCATTTTATTTTTTTATTCACATATAAAGCGTATAACTGTAACATAATACTTTGATTTTATTTTCCAATATTTTTTTTTTTTGGTCATTCGTCATTCCTGATCTATTACATGGGGATGGGGGAATGAGACTCGATCCCGGGATACAGTGTGGTGGGACAACCAAGAGCTCTGCCGCATGAGCTAGCCACCACTTCCCATTTTCCAAAATTCAAATTGAGGTTTTGCGCTGAATCAAAATCAAACTTAAGTAATTAATTAGCAACATTAGATAATTAATTACCACGCCCAACAGAACCGTGGCCGGCCAATGCTTATGCCATGTACAACTAATTACACTTTCGAAAACGTGTTTAAGCCTCGTATTAAGGAACTTAAGTAGATTTTTTTTTAAACCCGGGAGAGACTAAACTAAAAACAATCTCTCTCTCTCTCTCTCTCTCTCATATATATATATATATATATATATATATAGTTCTCCAAGGAATTTGGGTGTGATTAATTAAAATGCATTGCAAGTATATATGTGGCTCTTTGAAAGATACAAAAAAAATATGGAAAGGTGGGGGAGATTTATATATCGACGTGGAGTGCAATGTATCTTCTAAAGATCACAAGTATTCCTTATTGAAGTTGTAACAATCTGACACATTTGTTATTGAACTGAGGGCATCTCCAGTCGTAGAGTTAAAAATGTAGTGTTATATGACACAAAAGTGTAAAAAATAGGTCTCATTTTTGTGTTGTTATTACAAAATATGTTGTTAGAATAATAAGTGTTGCAGTGGTGTTGTTAGAGTGTTGTTAAAGTGTATGCAAAGTACACATATAGTATATATGTACTGTGCATACAGGAGCTATTCTCTCTCTCTTTCTTCACATGTTCGTTTCTCTCTCCTCTCTTTCTCTCTCCGCTTGACAGGATTTTCCCTCTCTCTTCTTCTCTCTCTTTCTCTCTCTTCTTCCTTTCATTAACCGTACTAATAACTGTATTTCTTACACAAGCAAAAACTATAATCATGCCACTTTATTTCTGACCCTAACTACACTATTGGAACAAAAAAAGTGTAAAATGTTAACTAATTGTACTAATTCTTACACTATTTCTTACATTAGTTACATTACTGGAGATGCCCTGAGGCAGTTGGTCTAGTAGTTGTGTAGTAGTATTGAGTAATGTGAGATTGCGGGTTCAAATCATATAGAGATGAGTTTAAAATCCATTGAGATTGGTTGAGTTGGGGTTAGGGTATAAATAAGTTCTTCTATTGTATAACAAAAAAAAAAAGAGGAACCTTGGGATTCTCTCTCCTGATAATTAACCGGAGAAGTTATAGCTAGGCTGAATTGTGTTTAAGTTTCTTTTTGAGTCTATATATTATCGTGCAGTTTTTTTGCTGGTTTGTCATCATACATCTAAAACTAGAGTGTGGATTGTAAATCTTTTAAATGTGGACTGGTATGAGTAAAACAGACGATTGAAACTTTATATTCAACGCAAAATCAATTGACAATGAGTGGAGAGATCTCAACATTATTATTATTAATTTGTTTTTGAGAAAATGGAAACTTAGATTCATAACGAAACAAGACAAACGATCCAAACATCCACAAAAATAAAACGAGAAAAATCCGAACAACAACAAACAAACAACAACGAGAAAAACACAAAAACAAAAGCAACAAACAAAAACAACAATGAGAAAAACACAAAAACAAACAACAACGAGAAAAACACAAAAACAAACAACAACGAGAAAAACACAAAAACAAAAATAAAAATCCGCAAAAAATTAACAGCCGCAATATTATAGATCGATCCGCTCATGGATGTGCATGGCTAGAGGAAGTAGGAGAAAACATATTAGCCATTGAAGCTCGTCGCCCCTTCGTCCCACCTTAGTCGTAGCTGCCATGCACCACCACCACTATTGCTAGAGAACCCACACATCCGTTGCCAAGGCTGATTGGATATTAGGGCCAAATTGCCCAAATCTGAAGAACCAGATCTCTGGGTTGCCACCGTCCAAAGATGATTGGGTGAGTGGGAGAACTTCCCTCTTGAGGACGAGAGTCTAGACCACCATAACCGTTGAGAAGGGAGAGATAGAAGGAGAGAAGAACAAAGAGGGAGAAGAGATGGAGGAGCAGCCGGGGGAAGGGAAAGAAGAAGGAGAGTGGCTGAAGTCATTATCTCAAAAAGTTAAAATCGACAAAATAATCCAAAGTAGAATGGAGAGAGTATTTCAATATTATATATATTAAGTGATCATCATTAATTCCATCCCCAATCTATGTCGAACTATAACGCGGAGGGAATCAAATCTAAATTTCCCTCTCTTTTTTGGTTGACTCGCATGCGAAAGAGGATTAAAAGAGAGGATATAGACATAATTTAGCTTAAAAAACTAATAGCCCAAATCATTTCGGCGTGCAAAATCAGGTCGGAGAAGACTCGTCCCGAGTAAATAGAATCTGTGCATGTGTGAAACGGAGATCGTGCTCAGTTACGTGACCGTCACGAGGCACCCTGAACGTCATGAATGACGTCACTCTAAGAAGCGATTACATCATGTGCCTAGCACGAGCTTGCTTAGAACCTGAGCTAAGTCACTCTACATAAAGTAGAATTGCATACCCTTAGAGCATCTCCAACCACATTCTTCAATTTGAAGAACCAAAATAATATTTTTTATTAAAAAGGTGACTTTGAAGAATGCCACTATTTACTTCAGCTCCAACCCAATTCTTCATTTTTCCCTTCAAAGCTTTCCCTCCAGAAAAATTCAAATTTTATGCTACAATTTATTTGTTTTGAATATATTGGATATTGGTCTCATTTTAAAGGTATTTTTAATATCTTTTTATTGGTACCATTTTTATGAAATTTTGATCAAGAATTTAAAAGATAATCACATTTTAGATAAAATGAATAGTGCAAAACTCATTTGAAGAATGTTCTTCATTTTTGAAGTGATTCTTCATATATGAAAAACCAAAATTGATTCTCCAAAATGAAGGAGGAAAATGAAGATTGGTTGGAGCCCTTTCATTCTTCAAAATGAAGAAATGAAGAAATGAAGGTATGGTTGGAGATGCTCTTAAGAGGTATGCCGTTCCTACTAATCATCTAATAGTTCCTTTTTTTTTTCTTTCTCTCTTTGACAAGGACTTAGAGCATCAATATCAGGAGAACCAATTTAGCTTTTGAGTCAAATGTAGAGAGTCAAGCCCCCCAAACCCCCTAAAATCAGCCTCACCAAATCATTCATCAAATTTGTTAAACTTCTAACTTTGCTACAGTACCGCACCAATTTTGGTGCGGCACTGTTCACTCACCAAGGCACTATTCACACACTGTTCACTTTTTTAATTATTACTTTTGGGAAGAGTAGAAAGAGATAATAGTTTAATATGATGAAGTTAGAATAGAGAGTCTGATTTTGTGAATTTTTTGAAAAGTGACTTGTTAATTTATAAAAGGTATTTTTGAGATTAAATTTGATGTTTTTTTTGGCGAGGCTGATAAGAATGCTCTTACTTAGCTATCAGATTACCTATCGGTCGTCACCAGGCAGATTGACACTAATGGTGCGGTTCTTTTACAGACAGATCTAGCTCAAGAGACAGAGCTTAATCCCTGATCTGAACCCAAAATAGAGAATCAAAACAAACGCCACCCTACCATAATCCAATTTTACTTCGAGTCGTATAATTTGATCAAGTTAAATATCCAGTCTAATCGGACTCTAATACTCCCTCCGTCCCAATTTGTTGGGCCTGTTTACCTTTTTGGACGTCTCAAAAAATTATCTATATCTCATAATCTATAATATTTTTTATGATTTCAAAATCTTTGGTTAACAAAATTAATTGAGATCTATCAAACAAGATCCATATCGAATATAAAAAGTATTATAAATTAAAAGATTTCGAGAATTTTTTGAGCTTTCCAAAAAATGAAAAAGGCCTAAGAAATTGGGACGGAGGAAGTACTCCATATATCTAGTCCAAAAAAATTGAAACAATATTCATGTTCTAGATGCCTAGCTAGTAAATTAGGTTAAGACTGGTGTCTTGGAAAACACAGGAATTCTCTTCCGATGCAGCTCATTAAAAGCCACAACATGTTCACCCCTGGCTGACACTTTTAGGCCCCGTTCCGCTAACTCAAAAAGCCAAAAGCCAGCTTATTGCGCTTTTCAAGACATGTCATCCCCTCACAATACATCACATAAAAAACCACAAAAACCACAAAAGTCAAACACGTATTACGAGC